>OMLP01005134.1:193068-218587 GCA_900302685.1 Spondyliosoma cantharus | reverse complement strand
AAATTCAGTCTGTTACAAAGTTCAGTTCAGAGTGAGCCCTCCTCACAAACACGTCAATAAAGGATCTCTGACAAAGACAATAAACCAATAAACCGTGTGTGTGTGTGTGTGTGTGTGTGTGTGTGTGTGTGTGTGTGTGTCTGTGTGGTGGGTGAGGGGACTTGTCTGTAAAGACAGTAAATTCATCTGCTAATCCATTGTAATGCTGCAATTGTGCGTTTTTCTCTACAAATTCAGGCTCCACTTCACCCGAACTGCCTTCTTTTCCTTTTAACCTGCATGCCTGTCTTAAATCCAACGCTCACACTGTTTTGATCTCATCGTCTGCGGCCTCAATAAGTTTTTACCGAACGCTACTTCACAGAAGCGGCAGAACTAATGGACTCGAGAAGGACAACCTTGCTATAATTCAGATTAACTCCCGCTCAGAAAAGGCTTGTAAATATGCATGCCGACTGAAGAAATAGCGCGGCTCCTGAAAGTGTTGTCCTTGTCACAAAATAAAACTGTCCCGGCGAAAGGTCACAGAGGGAGTGTCAGTCTAAAGAGCCATCTGTTGGTAATAGATGAAACAAGTGCGTTACTGTCCACCCCAGAAGGTTATGCCAATAAATGTTGTCGCTGTGATTCACAGCTAAATAACAAATATTCACAGGGGTTTGTGCAAAGACACAGCACCCAATCACAGCGACAGACAAAAAACATTAGATTTTATCTGAGGGATGTTAACTTGATGAGCGGAAGCAAAGACGCTGATTGATTTTATCTGTAAACAAAATGCCAAAACGAGCCGAAACTACAATCTGTGTTACCTGCGCAATCTGTTTGATTCGGTTAAACGATTTTCTCAGCTGTAACGGATGATATAGATGTTCGACGTGTATAATCGCAATAGAAAGAGAGATATTTGTTTTCCCACCAGAGGTCACGGACAAAACCATTATTCCTGACGGCCTGTCTTTGCTCACAGAAGCAGACATAAGTCACCTGCTTGGTAGATTATCCGTCTGTCCCTAAAAGTTCAACTCACCATGAAGAGGCTCTTGGCTAAATATTTCCTCCCCCAAAAACTCTCGGAAAAAGTAGTTAAATCAGACGCCACAATTTAAGTTTTCATTTGATAGAATAGACTGTAATGCGCAAAGTCAATATGGGGCTGAATAACACTTCAGTAATGATCCAGATCCTCACACACTGAGTGACAGCCCGGCCGAATCCACTATATGACAGCAGCTTCAGTAAAGTATCATCCCATCACCCTTTACACGTAGTGCTGGTTTTATAAGGCCGCGACATTTGTCAGCTATAAAAGAGGTCGGAGAAGTCTGATCTTTATGTTTCGAAGCTAACAGAGCTCCAGAGGGAAAGGCCCTGCAAAATGATTTAACATGTCAACAGGAACAGTCTCAGAAATAGAGACGCAGAAGACAGCTGGGATATGCAAGACTGTGTCACAATAGGAAATGATGAAAAATGCTGATTTTCTTGTGGACTGACATACTGTAAGCCCACTGGTGAGAGAATCTGCTGTGGTGCTTTTGTTGGTCCGCTTGACTTGTGCTGTTGTCGTCGTGGCTGACATACGATCTGATACAGCTGCTCTGGCGTTGTTCTTATAAAATCTTAACTGATGTTGCTCCAGGACAGTCACTGAAACTGACAATTGTGTTTTTGTATTGTCATAGCTTGAAATACACACATGGGAGAAGTTACTTTTCTGAGGCCTGAGATATATTTGCTTTTGAATCACACGTTCAACGACAGCCAGCTGTATTTAAATCTTTAAATTGTTTACATAACTGCCTATATACTATGGGTGTTACCGGAGGATACCACGCACTGACGCACCTTTGTTTGTCTTCAAAACTTTCAGCCATTGACCCCTGACCCTGTCACACCCCCGTGCTGATCCTACACTGCCCCTCCATTCAAGTGCATCTTGCATCTTGCAGACAGGCAGAGTTAATTTCTGGGGATATGCACAGCTGGAGATCCCAATAGACACATGCTAGCAATTATGCGTATGCGAAAGCATCGTTAAAAAACGCCCTAACAAGAGGTTAACATTGTGAAAGGGTCTATTTTACCCCAAACCATGATGTTTTCTTTAATCTAACCAAGCAGTTTTGTTGCCTGAAGCTAAATCTGCAACACAAAAGTGAAAATATAAAAAGTTTGAAAATAATAAGTCAACAGTGTGTTCTAAGTGGGACACTAGTCCCAGTATCCTGGGGGAAAGTCTTGTGTTTTGCCCATTCAAACACCATAGCCTGTTCCCTACGTTGACTTTGGTCGCTTTACGCTCAGATGCAGTGATAGCTGTGGTGGAACATTCATTGTGATATTGTAGGAACAACACGACAGTGATATCAGATAGACCACGGGATCAAACTGGCCTGTTAGACTCATTATGTCACTTCGTCTACCACCTGATGATGAACTTTGGCTTGCAGGCTGGTAAAGTCTTCTACCCCTGATACAATCAAATTAAAAAATGGTAGATTTTAGACTTTCTTCGCATTATGCAAATGTGATACAATTGCAAGATGTGATTTCTGAACAAAACTTGCTTCATTGCTTCCATTCACCCGCATTTCACCCCAACACAATCTCGTCTCCTTTTCCCAAGACGCCATGGTTGCGACCCATGTGACTGTAATTTATTCATTCAGAAGAATTCAGATCGTGTTGATGATGAAGTTTCGAGCGCTCCCTCCCCGTGGTTCTGAACTGTGTGTTCCACCGCAGAACCATATCTTAGCCGGAGAGACTGTGATAGAAGCAAAACACAATTGAAATGCCAGTTTCGACTGCGGGCGTGATTTTAATGGAAGCTGACACAAACAAGCTTCTCATTCAACTTAATTGATGTGAGTATACAAGCATGCCACACTGATACCATGCGTAATGAAAAAATACAATTAGTCTTTCAATACCTGTAATTATTCATCAAAGCATTATAATGCATCCAAGCTGAGAGAATTACTTCCCAGAGAGTTCAACCTCCATGAGACACCTCGGAGGCAAAAGATTATAGCTGCTGGAAGCTCAAAGATTGAGCAGGCAAGACGGAGAATATTAAAACCGTAACTCTAAATGTTTTCATAGGAAGCATCAGTATGGAGGCTGCAGCCATTATCAAACAATTAGAAATTATGAGAAAGAAAGTGGAGCACATATCTTAGTAGCATGAGTTAGACCACCTAACAGTGGCGGCTCCAACGTCTGACTACAGGGGCGGGGGAATTCGTCTTTTACAGTATAAAGAACATCATTTTACACATTTCTGAGGTGGAACAATAGAGGTTTGAGAAAATGTTGAACTTGTGGCATCAAAAAGTTGCTGCGCCCCTTTGTTCCATATTTTTGTTTGAAAAAGTCAGCCAGAGATATGTTTGATTCATTTTGAAAAAAACTTAAAAAAAAAAAAGCCATTCATGTATCGTTCACAGACAACGGCACTATTTACATACAAGTAAAGCAAAACTGCTCCTCAAAATATCACGGCAAACGAGGAGCTGGCGGTTTGATGTGGAAATGAAATGCTAAAGTCGCGTGCAGCGTTTCTGAGGGTGATGTGAGGAAAGTACGACGAGCAAATAAATGAGCTTAGAAAATTAAAAAGGAGACAGTTGCTGCAGTAAGCTGGACTGCAACGCCCTGATATTTGTCAAGATAAAACGTGATAAATATGAGAGAAGCCCAATCAATTGCTGCAGGAAAAACAGCTAAGTGTCAGCACAGATGACTAGCGGACACCTCTGTCTCTCGCTTTAGATCCATATGTTTGCAGCCAATTTGATTCCCCCTACACAAGAACAATTCAGAGCCTGTGTGTACAGTCCTTGATTTAGATTAAGAAAATCTATTTTTGTTTTGGGAACAACCGCTTTTATGCAACCAAGTGTGTGTGTGTGTGGACAGTGTGTCACAGCTGTCTACAGGGGAGAGATATTTTCAGTGGAGCAGGTTTTTTCAAAACAACAGACATCCCTCAAATCCAGCTGTCAGGCAGGACCAGAGTCAGCTTCTCTGTTTGTGAAATGAAAAAAAAAAAAGAAAAAAAGAAAGGCTAATTTATTTGCATCAATGCAAAATAAATCAATCAAACCAAACAAAGGCATACGGCGATGCTTTTTGGGACTGCAGTCGTCCAACGATATAATTAGTGTACATTTTCTCTGTCTCAAATTGCCGCTTTCAGAGTCTGTGGAACCGAATATTACCTAATTCCTCATCAGACAATTAAGTTCAGACAGTTTTGTGGTTTACAGACCATAAGTGCCCAAAATTATGCTCTTCACAATTACTTTGGTACCAATCCCTCTAAAATGGAGCTATATGACTTGAACTGCCCATACACGCTTAAGGTTTCAGTAACATAAAATAGAAATGTAGTGCAATTAAAATAAATGAGTTGGATTTATCAATTCATTAGTTGTTATTAAAAGATCCCCCCCCCCCCTTCTGCAGGGGATCAAATGTCAGGGATCAGTCTGCTGAAATATGCAGCTCACACGGTGCACTTCCTCTGACAGAAGGACACCACTTCTCCATGAATGCTACCAAGTGAGAAGGTTAACACTGAGCAATAAAGGGAGCAAGAGAGAATGGGAATAGGAGCTAATGAGAGGCGATAAGATTCACTCTAGCCTTCAATTTCAAGGATGGAGGAGCTGGGATCTCAGGAAGGACCACGAGACTGACGCAGGGAGAGAGATCTTTGATGAGAGACATTAGCGAAGGCGGAAGCAGTAACATCGCAGCGTGTGTACGCGTGAGGCTGAACACAAAGCGCGCGCTGGCTGTTCCAGGTACATGGATGTATTAAAGGAGTAATTCGCAGGAGCACTGTGGGCGCTGGCGGTGGATGCACAGCTCAGGTGCCAGAAAAAAAATGGTTGGCATTTTTACATTTCTGCAAACCACGGACATGTTCAAAGGTGTCAAATCTATCAGCATCTACGCTCACATGTTGAGGAGCAGCCAGTGTGCCATGCAAGGTGAAGCCAAGACGTTAGCTTACATTTAGCAAGGCGCTTTTGTCCAAAGCGACTTACGGTAATTCAAACACACATTTCTATAGTGACGCCGGCGGCTGCCATGCAAGGTACCTGGAGTTGAACCAGCAACCTTCCGATAACAAGACGCTGGCTCTACTCCTGAGCTACAGCCACCCAAAGTGGAATTTTTGATTTTTCTTGCAGAAACCTAACTATGCCATAAGCACAGCGTTTACACAACATACAATTGAAAACTGAACCTAAAGAAATGCAAAGTCGCAACGTAAAGAAGCGTTAAGCTCCAACACATAACCGCGGTTTGCAGAAACATACATTGGCCACATTTATTCTGGTGGCTGGGTTGTCAATGCATCACATGCAATTCAGAGTGGTTTTCTATTATGTCATGTAGGTTGAGGACACGCGGAGGTAGGCAGAGCCTGTATCGCCACACTCAGGGTTTTCCAGCAAAACTAATTTATGAATTTCAGACCAGTCAGCCCCTTCAGAAGAAGTGCATTGTTAACACCTGACCTCACAATATAACAGGCCAAATGGTTTAAATCAAGCAGCCAGGGCTCAGGGGACGGCGACGAAGAGAGCGGGTGAAGAGGCCAAATTTCAGCTGGGCCTCAGTGAGGGAGAGTCAAGTCTTCTTTCACAGAAACAAGGACACGATTGTAGAATAAGGTTAGAGGAAAAATAATTACACTGGCCCCTCAATATTAAAAAAAATAAAAAAAAAAAAATGTATATCCTGATGACTAATTCAGTACAGGCTGTGGTCATTATTGGCTTGCATGGCACACAGTGAGAAGACTATTTCCCTCTTGGTTCCAGTCAATCGCGATCCTACCGTGTCTAAAGCTTGCAGAGTGAAACGCTGTCCGATTATGTTGCAAATCAAAAAGGCTTTGAGTTTAGATGATCAGTCCATATCCTGAAATGACAAAAGAGTATTTTGCTGTTAACATACTGGTTGAGATTGAGCTAAAAAGATCAACATAACCCATATTTTTACCGAACACTCTGCACTTTAACCCTCAAACAGTGCAATAGGGCATTCATGTTTCAGATTTGTTGCGCAGATGTAAAAGGCTTTAAAGCAACACACATTTTGTGTCTCAGCAACCTTTCAAGATCAAGACATGAAACAAACAAAAAAACATTTTTGTTGGTCAAGGACAAGAAACACAAGTGTTACATCCACACCTGACCCGGGCAGACATAATAGACCGTTTATATTTGAGTGAGATGCGAAAGGCAAAGAGCGAACCAAAATATTCAAAAACCTAAATGAAAAAAACGGAATATCCAAAGTAAAAGACAAACATATTTCTCTTTTGTTACAAGAAGACATGAGCTACAGAAGCCTTGGAGCAGGGTACATTAGAATGTGCAGCCCTCTGATCGTCTTATTTGAATATTGTCTGGAAATGTTGGTGTTTTAACCGAAATGTGATAATTAAGTAAACCTTTCACATTAAACTGTTCTCCTTTTAAGCTCCTTTGAGCCCAAAACAGTGATCAGTTTAGACCAGTGGACATTTGCATTAAAATAATTAACTTTAGAAGCACACAATGTTCTCCATTAACCTCAACAGATGCATGAATGCCTTGGAAAATCTGAATTCAATTGAGTTCAGCAGAGTGCCCATAATTTCACTGAACATGTCCATTAATATACGAGGTACATCGTAACCTGTTCAGTCAGGGCCAACTGTTCCCAACTCAGGAAATATGACTTCCATTAAAAAGCTACCTTAACATTTTCATATTTTATTTCTGCTGACGTCTGTCACAGAGGGAGAAAATGTTGGTATCAGCATGACTCTGATGTATCATTAAAGGCAATTACTGAAAGGAAAAGCTGTCCGGATAATTTTTTTATTTGCAGAATTATCCATCAGTTATAATGAAGTAAGCTGAAAATGAGCCTCATTTTTATGCACAGTATAAATGAAATTCAAATCCGCGCTGAATCTTTTCACAGTAACATAATATTTTTCCCAGTAACTGATATATTTACATATAACAAGGGAGAACTCATTTGTGCTTTTTCAAATTGATTTTGAACCAGAAACTCAAAACTATTTGCAACATTAATCCACAGAGACCCAGATAAAGCCGTATACTGTATAGTTGTAACTCATCTATTATTATGTGCAACTGTTTAGCAAGTGTTGACTGCTGGTTGTGGCTCATGCTCTTTATTTTTTATATATTCATTCTTTTCATCTTTTCATTCTTTTCTTTTGAAACTGATATTAACATGCGGCAGTATTTATAAATTCATCTATGTTTACACTAGAATGACTTCCCTCACAGCTATTTCATCAAAGTTGATGTAAGTGGAAGGAGTTATGATGGAAGAAAAAATAAATAAAAAATGACTACAATATACAACATACAACTAGATTTTGTCCCAAGGATATTCACAAATGCATTATGAATGTTAGTTATAATGTTTGAACTTTTTTTAAAGGGTGATTGAAATTTAAGAAATCACCGAACTGCCTAATGTCCAAGCAAACCCCCCCCCAAAAAACTTGATTTTTATATTTAATTCCTATAATCCACTGAATAGCACTGAATGCAGCTCGGACCCGCCCAGGGCTGAACAGACCCTTTCCACAGCAGACATCTTGACTTGTGAAAGCAGGTCGAAGCAAGGTTGAATTTAAAACATTACTGACGGCTACATTCCATTCAGGTGAACGGGTTGCAGGGCTCTGGCATTGTGCATGCTCGCTCACTGACATGGTTTGCTGGACATTTAACAGAATGGCGCCATCATTAACGTCACTGGTCGCACCTGTGCTTTTCAAACTGTCTGCCGTGAAAAGGGGCTATTGACGGGCTGAAAAAGTGAACCAACCCAGAACTTCAGCTTTCACTCTGGGTGTAGTTTTAAAAGCTACTCAAAATTACCTCACCATCTTTTTTGTAATGCTTCAAACACCTGTTGGTGCCCTTGTTCTGGGAGCTGAAGTTAGCTTGCCTGAGGACAGTCTGACCATTTTGCTTTAGGACTTTTTGGAAGAATTACCCTTTCTTGAGCTCCCATCTGCTGATACTCCCTCCATTTAAGTGTTTTTTATTTATTTTTTATTTTACATCTGTCAGCACCAAAGAAGAACTTCAGGGCTGAGTTTTCTGCTTCACTTCACTTCAAAAAAGTAGGCGCTGCTTTTGCTAACATATGTGTTGTGTTGACTCTGTGAAGTTGAAACGTTAGGAAGCTATGAGGCTAACAGCACTGCAGGTTGTTTAATGGGGCTTGTTGTTGGCTGCTTGTGTCTGACTTCTGCTGCTTCTGCCTAAATGTAGGTCCTTTTTTGTTGTAAGGCACTTGCATTATAATCGTACTAGTTGTGAAATAGGAATACTTTGTTTCGGCTTGTCATGGCCTGAAGGGATTATCCCCCTCATGCTACTTGTTTTTGGGTCAGATGGTCGTCTGCTGCTTGTCAAAACTCTGCAGTTGTTGAGGTAATCATTTTCTAAGTCTGCTGCTTCAGACGGGTTTACAGGTTTAGATCTATGCATCTCGATTCCCTACATAATTTGCATGTAGCCCCCCAAATGATTGTAGAGTCTTAAGGGTATCGTTCACATGGTGGCCCACACATGGTGGGTTCCTTATAGTCTCTACTGTGGTGAGCTCAGCGTATGGGTGTGGGAAGCGGTGAGGTCAGGGCCAAGACATCTGCAGAATTTGTAAGACATTAGTACACGAATTTAAGAATATAATAAGACTACATAGGGATGCTAAAATAAAATAAATTCACTAAAACATCACGTAACAGCAGAAAATGTTCTGAACAGCAAGTTAAAAGTGATAATGATGAGTCATTTCTAGCCCTTGGCCTTCTCAGGTTGTTGAGGATCCAAGGAGTGCGATAGCAAGAATCAAACTACTTTTCATTCGGGTCTGTACAGAAGAATAATACACAGAAACTGCAGAGAGGTCTGTAGTTCAGTGGTTTTGAAAGCGCTCTTTATAACGAACTCAAAACGGCTTGAAAAGTAATAAGTCAAGTCTTGGTTGGGTTTGTAGGTAATGAAAAGACGCGCTAATGATTTTTGAACCCACATTCAAATCCTGAAAGGCAAGCTTGGATAAACAAAAACAGTATTACACTAAACCTTGATTAGTTCATTAGCCGAACACTTCCCTTCGTGCACTCTTTTCATGGCTCTTTACTATGTCCGTCCCTTGTTCCAGACATTAGTGCCCTCTGCTGGTGCTGCACCTTCATACATACGTGCACATTTCACACCTCGATGAGGCAAACCGTGACATCATCTCGTAGATCGGCCTTTCTTTTACATGCTTTGGCGTGGGACTGGGCTGGTCTCAAAGGTTAACAGCATCTTATTTTGGCAAATCATAAATATAAAAATCAAGTTTTTTGGGGGGGGTTTGCTTGGACATTATGCAGTTCGGTGATTTCTTAAATTTCAATCACCCTTTTAAAAAAAGTTCAAACATTATAACTAACATTCATAACGCATTTGTGAATATCCTTGGGACAAAATATAGTTGTATATCATTTTTTCTTTTTTTTTTTCTTCCATCATAACTCCTTCCACTTACATCAACTTTGATGAACAAAGTATGACTGTACCCTTTTTCTAAATGTAGGTTTTTGTGAGACATCATTCCTCAATAGCTGTTTTTTTTTTGTTTTTAAATCAAACTTCCTAATTCATTGTAAAAGAGTCTTGTTTAAAAAATATGCAGCTGTTAGCCTAAGATGCTTTTATAAATGATTCATCTGTTAAGCTATTTGAAGAACAACAGAAGGGAGACCAAGAGCTTTAAAGCAGGAAATACAATTAAGAAACCTTAATATTAACCTTTATATTCCCTCAAATGTTTTGTTGGCAATAGAGTTTATAGTTTAAGGAGTTACAGCCAAGTGGAAAAATACAAGAAAAAGTAGACAGGGCCCAAAATTGAACCCTGCAGGACCCCACAAGTTATCTCTGGTGAGGAGTTTGATAAATTGCCTTAAGTGAAAGAAAAGGTTCTCTGGGAAATGTAGTAGCTGAGCCAGCACAATGCTGTATCTCTGATAGCAACCCAGTGCTTTAGGCAGTCAATTAAAAAATTGTATATGAAAAAAAAATTGTATGATCTAGCCTATACAGTATCAAAAGCCTTAAGATCGAACATTCCCCAGCATACACTGTTAAGAGAAGGTCATTTTTACCTGAAGAACACCTGTCTCAGTGCTAACTGGTGTAAAATATCTCTCTCCCTTTTTTTTTTTAAAATAAATAAAAATAAAAAGCTAGCAATGTTCAATCAAGCTCTCTACAGAAAAAAAAATCAATGATAGATAAAAAAAATAAGATAAAATAGAATCGGATCCAAGTCCAAGTCAACCATATATTCTAAACTGTATCTGCACTCTAGTTTAGAAGCTGCTTTGAGATTTGGCCCAATCAACCGAAAACAAAAAATAACTAACTGAAATAGAAAACGCTCTGGTGAGGACTCAGAATCTCTTGTGTTTGACATCTGATTGAAAAAACAGTGAGCCCTCTGTGCATTAACTGGCACAGCGGTTAACTATGAGGTCTATTTCTCTCCAAAGGACTTGTGAGAGAATTGTGACAAGTCTTTCGTTATGCAATAAAAGGCGGCTTAATAACCTTCCATTTAAGTTCAGCTTTGCACTCCAACTTTAAAGACCTCCCTCTGTGGCCTCATTCAACCATTCAAATTTGCTCGGCTGCTTTGAAAGCGGTACATTACAAAGAGCGATATATGATTATCTCTGCAAGTATCAAGTTCAGGTTTGCAGCAGGTGAATTAGTTGTCATTCTCTCTTTTGCCCTCTGAACCAATGATTTGCTTGCTAGGCCTCTTTGAAAATGGTCAAATGGTTGATAAGGTCACAGGAGGGAGAATTCAATGCCCAAGTGCCTTTAAACTGCAGTGAAAAGACTTTGCACTCTTGACTTTTTATTTTTTGATGAGAGAAACAAGGTTGCACATGGCATAATATAAACTGAGAACCATTATGCAGGTCCTGATTTTGGTTTCCATTTTCCTCAATAGTGATAGCAATGAGAAATGGCAAAGACTTCTGAGAATTTAGGTACAGCTAAAAATAACAAATGTATGACTGAGAGCTGATGCATATTTTCAGGGGTGATGCTAGCATTAGATTCACACAGGTCTATTTAAGGAATAAAAGGTTGACTTAACTTGGACTTGGAAATGAGGCAAAGGGTCAAGTGCTTTAAAACAGATCCAATTTTTGACAAATATCGCAGAGTTTGCAGAGAAAATCACAGATGTGAGGTTGTAACTGCAGTTATAGTATAGTTGCCACACACTCCTTGTGTGTCCTCGAACTGTGGAAGAAAACTGGAGCTGAAATCCAGGAAGAAAGATGTCTTTATCGATGTCCTATTAACCAGCCTTCAGGTTTGTTATTAGTTCAAGTCTCAGAACATATCCCTGTCATTGCTTTTACCTTGATAAATATCAGGAGTCTAATTTGCTTCTGTCCTCTTCTATGGTTTTTCAGTTAAGGTTAAGGACAGTGTATGTTGGCGTAGCTGGTTTACGAGTCAGTGCATTTAGCTTTAGGTGACAGCTCATACGGAAAGGGAGCCAATATCCTGATCATCCTTTCATCTTTGGTTTTTGCCATTAATTCAAACTCATGCTAACGCAGGGCCATGGACACATGTTAGTGTCGTCATTTACTTTTATTTGTCAGAGATAATGCTCAAGATGTATCTGGCAGTCGCAGCATAACGTATCTCTGTACTATTTAGTCAAACGGACACACCTGGTGAACAGTTACGTACCGCTGACAGATTCATTAACATATTCAGACTTTTACGAAACAAGAATGCAAATAAAGTCAAAATCTGTTGTCTTGAAAGATACCAGAAACCAGAAGAAGGATTCAAATCTTTTTTTTTTTAAACTGAGTCTATATAGTGCTACTGGTGGTTAAATGTCGTTAGAATTGTTAGAATAAGTAGGAAGCTGTTATTTCATTTTTTGTGAGAATGCTTATGAGACAATCAATTATTCATATGGAGAGAATTACGCTCTGCAGAAATATTAAAATACTAGGATTTTGCATTTGTGGTCCAGTGTGGATCTATGTAACTAAAAAAAAAACAAAAAAAAAACAGGTTTGTCATTAAGAAAATCATTTTTGTAACTGCTTTGCTGACAAAGACAAGACATTAACTGAGGTGCCTTTATGAAAAGACTGGCCAATATTCTTGCTGCATGCAGTGTGTAAGTTGAGGATCAGAAGAATATCAATAGTGCTTTTAATGGTGCATTTGCATCACATTAATATGCAGGTTGTATACAAATGCATACATACATCCACACATCTGTGAGCCAGTTTATGTGTAGACCTAAAATGAGGCCAGAGTTGATTTTGATACCCTGATTGTTAAGTTTTACACCTGGGTTTGGCACCATTGTTGCAAAAATGTTCTATTACTGTCAGTGTCTTTAATATGTCACCAAAATTGTCACTGTCATTTGTGTTGCGTCAGTGGTTGTCAATCAATAGGAGTCTGATTTGTTACAGCTGTCAATCAAAAGTCAATCACGTTATTTTGTGAACTTCAAAAAGCATCTCTTGCAAATCACTACAAGGTGATCTCTACCTGATAAGAAGCATTTTAATGCAGGAAGTGTCCTGGAGTTTTGTTGTTGCGCGTTGTTTTTGCTTTGTGAAGTTGCTGCGGGTCATAGTTGTTCCAACAGAACAATTGGTTGTGATAAAGTAGAAAACAAGGTTTTGAAACATTTACATTTTTTTTCCCCCTGCCAACAATAGAACGTCTGAGTGCACAAAAATAAAACAAGTTACTCCTTTTAAAGGCAAATAATCTGAATAGAACAGAGTGCAATCAGCCTTTCTCAATACTGTTCAACAGCTGTAAGTACTACATGTAATGGGTGGTGGGGAATTAGCTAGCTATCATTCAGTCACAAATTGATAGTGTTGCTACATTACTCTGGCAGGTTATATCTGCATTTTAATTCAACTTAATTCCAAACCTCATTTTAGTGTTTACGCACAAACTTGATTTTCTTTGTCAGCATGGTGTTTACAAAGTCGCCACGCCTCACAGTTTGGATTTATTTGCCCGCAATTTAGTTTTTTCTCAACAGCAGGTGAGCTGTGTGTGGAGGAGGCTCGCTGTCATTGACGCAGCAGCCGCTCAAATGATCCAAACCAACATGGTGCCGAAACAGGTGCATTTAAAAGCCTCAAGGTGGTCAACATTAAACAGGCGAGTGTGTACATTTACCGGAGGGGTGTCATACCAGGGCTGATGCTGGAGACCGTCTCTCTCTCTCTCTCTCTGTTTCACTGGTGCAGGTATGGGGGAGTGTGAAGTGAGTGCAGACTGTCCACTAAGTTATTTAAGCATGAATGGCATCGTTCTTTCAGACTTCAGAAATAAGAAATTCTTAAAAAGCTCACCAAATATAGTTTAGCTGCCTTCATAAACCTGGCTGAGCATACTTGCTCCCCAGTGTTGACACCATGGCTACGGCCTTGGTTAATTCTTTGAAAAACAGCACAGTATAGTTGTCTAAATTCTAAATAATGTAAGCTATATATAGACATATATAGGCAGTGCGTGTGTGTGCGTGCATGTGTGTGTGTGTGCGTGTGTGTGAGAGCGAGTGTCTGCTAACAGCCCAATTAATGGTGATGGCATTGTGCTGCAGATGAGGTGAAAGCAGCCCATTATATGTCAGTCTGACTTTGCCTCCTCCTCTCGGTGCCCCGATAGGGCTCTTCTCTGTGCAGACCTGTTTTGGAGTAATGCCACAGATGGTGATGAGCCTGTGTAATCCCTGTAGATTTCCACGGTTTATAAACAGCAAGACAAGCAGCAGGTCCCTCCGATCTGAACAAACACTTCTAAATCAGGGGGTGTTTATCATGCCTGTTTGGGGTGGAGGTTGTAATTATTGCAAACAAGAGCAAACATGCAAAGAGAAATGGATTTCACAGATCTAATTGATTGGGGGAAGAGAAGCAGATTTAGCTGCTGTAACCAGCTCCCCCTCCCCGCCACAGTGCTGCATGAGACTATTAGATTTATTATAGTTTATAGCACCTGAAGTATTCATCATTTCAAATGAGATGAGAGGCGATACGGGGTGCATTTCATTTCCTATGGCTGAATCTGAAAAACTTAAGCACAGTTGGAAATGGCTCATTGCTATGTAACGCACAGAAATCAACAGATTTCTGGCTCATAGTAGTCGATGCTGTGAATCTAACCCTGCATGCACAGACAGAGAGAGCGAATTGAGATAATTGACAAATTCCTTGGCGAAATGAAATGCTGCGCACGCGGGGAAAGTAACATCAGTGTTTGCTTTCTGTCTGGCAAAGAATCACAGCATTTTGATGTATTGCCTCACCCCCGCACGAAAATACATTCTTTTTGTCAGGTGAATTCCTTCCCAATTTTCCAGGCAACAATAGTAACATCGGGAAATTGGTTTGATCCATGACATGTTGACATTTCATTTGGAGAAATCAATCAAAATCTACCAGCAGAAAGGGGCGCATGAAATGTGTCAAATGAAACTGCTGAAATCAAAAGTTTTATGGGGAATGGTTTTGGTATATTTATCACGTAAATGAGATAGATCAGAGCGCCACACAAATCACAGGAGAAATAATCAAGATTTTTTTGTTCTTGCACTGTTAGTGAGAGGTAATACCCAGGGGAAATTATTATTATCTGCAAGGCTAGTTTTGTTTTCTGATGCTTTAACGTAAAAAGATTTAACTGTACAAAAAATGACAAATTGGAAAATCGGTTTTGATCAACACGTTGCGTTAAGAAATCTGCCCGCTGTGTGTTTGCGGCACTGGAACACAGACCTCGTGTTAAGTATGCTTTCTGTTTTTGTAGTTCACCTTGTTTTACATGTACAGCGACTGGAGAGTCATCTAAAATTAGCAGCACAGTTTGAGAAACAGCAGGTAGTGCACCCTACTAATAGACTCTAGAGGTGAATTAGCCATTAGCTGAAAAGGCTAATTCACCTCCAAACCAGATGTCTTTGTGAAAGTGAAAAAAGTGAAATTGTAAATGGAACACTGAGGGAAGTGCTGAGAGAAAATGTATTTTGGACCAAGGTAAAGGTACAACCGCGGAGAACAGCCACTGTAAAATACTCCACTTCTGAGTCAATGTTCTACATCTGGTACTAAAATATGATAAAGGTTAAATCTTTGCAGGTGACATAAAACTAGGAAATGATGTGAAAGTATATTATTTGAAAGCCAGGTCCTTTCTCTCACTTGGTATTTCTCAGTAAGGTTTTTGCCTGCATGGCAGAATGCCACCTTGTCCTCTGGGGTCTGGCATTGCCACCCTGGCAGATTTGTTTTGACCAAAGAGGACATGTCGAAATACTCTCTTTAGGGGAGAGGTGCAAATGCCTCCTAATGGATCTGGCATTGCACCTGTCAGGCCTGCACACAGAGCCATGGTTAGCACACAGCACAGCAACACACTCTAATCACTCGGCAGCGGTCTGACAAGCTGCTCGAGAGACACATCTTAAAGTTTGAACCGGCTAAAAGATGGATGCACTTTCAGATTGTGGTTAAGTGTAAAAATTCAAACATCAGCAAGCGGGTCTGTACTGTATTAATTTGTCAGAGGGGGAGTACGTTTGACCAAAAACATCATTATACAACTTAGCCTGAATGCATGTTTCCTTACGTACCATCACTTATTTATATCAGTTTATTTTACTTTGATGTGAGCAAAGCTTGTAATTGCGTGTACCTCAGTCATCATGTTTCCTTGATGAAAATTTTATCTGTGTATAAATTATGTATTAGTTATGCATAATACACTGATGGAATTCTGCTTTTTCTCCAAAACAAAACTTATGAAAGTATTTTTTAATTCCACTTGGTGATAACTTGCACACATCTGATGCCTGTATTTAGTAAACTCAAAGAAAAGCTTTTTTTCCTAGCGCCATAATGATATCTGCACACACTCCTGATGAGAATGTTAGAAAATAAGCAGACCTCTCTGTGAAATGCATTGACCGCAGTGTATTACTGCACCCACATGCATCATTCTGTTTAGGTAGAGATGTTTTACAGCAGTCTTTCAGTGGTTTGCAAAGAGTGTATTAGTCATTCCTTTAAAAGCCTGAGGCAAGCAGTAGAGTTCTTAATACACTGGAGTGGACGCCAAAAGAAGCGGTGAGTGTAGAGGCCTGTCAAGGAACAGGTACAGTAATGTGCTGTGGGAGAAAATAAGATTGCGTTTTATATTAGACAACATACAATCTTCTTTGACTCTGCTCACAAATATCTAGCTGAAGATGTATTCATTATTTTTGCCACCTGCAGAGAGAGATGTCTGTTCTTTGGGTCTCCGTGGAAGAACTTGGTAATGGTTGATGGTCTAAATGAGAAACCTGATTAAGGTTTTGCTTTTCCCTGAATTTGACTGCTCAGTAGTACAGTAATGTAGTCGTTAAAAGACTGTAAGCTGAACAGTTAATCAAAATGTTATCGTAATCCGATATGGCGAGGTGCAATATCCAAATTGCAGGAGCTGTAGGTTTTCCTGATAACAGTAAAATGTGTCACCTCGCGCTGTTAGAAACGTGTTGTAGCCGAGATGCCCCAAAATCATATTCTACAGACATAATGGAACATGCATGTGGTGATGTATAGACCCCAGAACCAAATCACATCATCATCATTTGCATTTTTCTCAGTGAAAATGAAATGCAAAAAATACCATTGCCCCTAAAACTGAGATGCATATCGCAATCGGAGTATCTGTCAAAGAAATCAGCAGACAAGCTAATTTAAAGGGTATCACAATTCATGGTGAATGAACGCGTGCTCGTATTGTTTATCTGCTCTTCAGTGGAATCGTACAATGAGAATGTAATAACATGTTAAACATAATTCCATAATCTCTATAATTATAAGACTTCAGGCTAATTGTAATTTTTAAAAACAACTTCCGGAATGCATGAAGAGTACGGTTTGCAGTGGAACACAAATTATTACATTTGAGCATGAATTAAATTATTTTTGAATGTGTGCATTTGTATCGCACGTACGATACATTTAGATGCCGTAAGTGTTCTCGTCATTGTTTTGCCATATTTATTTGGTTTAGCCACCAAAAACAACATAAGTAAAAATGTAATCACACATTAAATCACGATTATTAAAGATTATGACAACTCGCTCATTAAGCAATATAGCAATAAGTGTTTGGTGTTATTTTTTTAAATGCAAATAAATTATGGTTTTGTAGTTCGAATTATCATCCGTATGACTTGTTTTTTCTAACTAATTTACAAAAAGTTCACGATGTGTGACACAAAAACATAAATACAAATGTGTAATACTACATAATGCTGTCATACGTACCACGACTTCTGTTTTACAGCTCTATTACACTGAGTGTGTGTGTGTGTGTGTGTGTGTTTGTGTACGAAAGAGAGAAGGATGACAGAAACAGGGGGAGAAAAGGAGAGCGGGAGAATATGATATCAATACTAAGATTGACTCGGTAGGGGGAGGATGTAGAGGCAGAAGCTGGCACGCTCAGAAGATTGGCAGCAGGGAACAGATGGTCAGGAGGAGAAAGGAAACATGACCAGGATGTGTAGTTATGCAAAGATAAGCAAAGGAGGTGCCGGGAGTGCTGATGAGCTATGAGACACTGGCATCATAATTCCGTATATAACACAGCTATCCAAGTATCAAAAAGTTTTGCTGTGTCAGACTGCTGACGAAGTCGTGCAAAGCCCCTAAAACTTGTTGCTTATTGTTTCTCATTTAGCGTTAAATGAATAAACGCTAATAGACAACAGATGTGGTGCTTTTTTCCTTCTCATTTTGATAGATGCTGTTTAGTTTTCATACATTGGGATGTAATACATCATTATATAAATTAATCATCGTATCAGTATCATTTAGGTTTATGCTATAGCTGCTAATTGTTGTCTTCTTTAAGCTAAGGAATGCAAAGCAATGACCTTGATGTTTGAAGCGACATTTTACTTCCTTCCAGACATCATAACTACCATAACATTGCAGTCTGAATCTTCAGTTCAGATGCAAATATGTCATACTAGTATGTTAATGAGGCAGCTTTACTTCATAGCGGTATAATGGCGGCGAACAGCAGCAACACTGACCAGCACATGACAAAACTGAGACCGGGGACTTAACATCTTGCCCAAGTCCATATCAAAGTGTTTCTGGCCCCAATAAGCACCAAGTGAGAAACCCACCACGGCCAGCTAAATCCTGAAATCAGCCCATTTTCCATGCAGTGGTCTGTGAGAACACCAGCTGCTGTGGGCTATCGTGGACGTGAGCCCTAACACAAAGCACTTCACTCTGCATAACCGGGGCATGAGGTTTTGTTTGTATCGCTAAGGATGTAGAGGTGGAGAGAGAGGTGCGTCTGCCGGCAAATGCCTGTGTACTGGTCCCATGGGGGCGGCTTGTGCCCTTGAAAAGATGCTTGGTTTGTAAAGTTAAGACAAAAGAGCAGTATTGATTGAATTATTACAGCTCCACGCTCCTGGCGCTGTGCAGTAAGGATACGGTAATTACCATGCACCTCTCCTGGCCCAGGGATGACTCATCCTTCAATAGTAGTTTCAGTAGAAATAGGGTGGGGGGGGTCCGCGGTGTCACCATGTTTATTTAACATTTCATTTGCAATTAATGAGGCATACCTACAGTTCAGCCCAGTAATTCTGTGATGTGAGTAATACAACAGTGCACTGTGGTGCTGTGCTGGGTATCCTTGTAAGCACTTCTACATTAAATGGTGCTGAAATATTTTACTCAAGCGCAAACACACTCGCAGCCAGAGCTGTGATATATGTTATGTTCCTTGAAAACTGAGGGCAATGTTGGATAATAGGGCTTTCAGGGAATATTGTGCAAATGTTTATACTCCAGTGTGTTCCTAGAAAAATCCCAACTCTCATTATATATTAAAACACTGTGTGAGGTTTAGTCTCGTATTTTGTTGAGTTATATTTTCAATAATCTTGAGCGGCAGAGTGTACTGGAGGTTAATTGTTGGAGTGGTGAACATGTTGTCCTTGGGTGAGTAGAGTAAAACCCTGAACAGGTGCATTTTAGATTTGAAAGAGTTGACTTGGCAAAATTATTTTTTTTGGCCTTAGGTCAGGTTTTGGCCACAAGTGGCTTGATTGGCTCCTTCAAATCTGAACTGGAAGTGTATTACACTTATTTTTTGGTCAATAACATTTCAGATAAATGGTGAAAAATATCGATCAGTGTTTCCCAAAGCCCAAGATAATGTCCTTAAATGTCTGGTTCTGTGGAGAACACAAAGGCATTTAGTTTACTGTAACAGAGGAATAACGAAACCAGAAAATATTCACATTTGAGAATTACCCAAACTGATTAATCAATTACAACATTAGCTGACAATTCATTTATTAGTCGACAACCTATTGATTCATCAATTGATTGTCATTTCCACAATACCGTATCAGCCCTAGTTTGTATCGCTGGCTAGCTTGCAGGTTATGGAGCTAATGGAGATAATCGCCAAATGCACAGCAACACTGAGAGTTTCAGTTCAGGTGAACATGAATTATTAAACGGTGACACCTCAACAAGTTAAGAATTAATAAATGTACTAAAGTTATTCAGCTGAGTACATTTGGGAGGTAAAAGTACTTTGAATTTTAATACTTTAACTGTACAATTATAGAAGGTAATAACAGTCTAAAGAAAATCGATTGATTTTGGGACAGTATATCTTCACTTTGGGGCGGTTTGAATAGTTTTCTGGGATGGTTCTGGGACAGTAGTGAAAAAGTTAGTCTGGCGTCCTGCTTTTTACTTTTCCTCTAAGGCTGATGTAGAGAACAGAGAAGCGCACTGAGTCACAAATAGAGCTTTAACCCGCATGAATACAAATCAAACCTTTGTAAAACGGAAATCGTTACATTTTTATTGATAGTGACAGGATGTTGATTCAAATCTGTTCTGACGTGTGATGTTTTGTAAATTGCAGAGATTTTAATTATGAGCAATGCATGTACTCATATAACTTTTCAAAATCTAAATTGACTCGAGGGGAACTATATCTAGATCTATATCATAGAAAAATGTGCGAATGATTTTCTGATGAAGCCAATCTGAAGCGTCTGCGTGTGATGAGGCTTTGGTTTCCCTTCATCTCTGTCTGTGACATTGCCACACAAAGCTGAATCGCTGTTGATTTGATTGTCACTCGTCCAGCTGACTGATGCCTCAGCTTGTTAGCAGCATATGGCTAATATAAAGGAGACATTTTTTAGGTTAGACAGCTGAGTAGATTAGACAAACATATGGCAGCACTTTCATTGAATCATAATAATCAGAACCTGCATGTACAACAATCAGGACATGGCACAATGTGTGTATTAGTCTATATTTGTTGCTAAGAATTGCATGATATAATTTAGTGATTACTTCTAATTCTTCTGCATATAATGACATCCAGAGGATGTCCAATGAGAATGACAGAAAACCTATGATCAAATGTAGCCGTTCCCAGTGTCCCATCAATAAGGCAATAAACCGATGGAATTGTTTTCCCACCAGCTATCAACAGCAAATATTTTAACAGGGATAAGGAAAGGCACGAGAACATGAAGCTCATATCATAATGCCTTAAAGTTCAAGCTGCACAAAGCCCAAGTGAGCAGATATCATTTCCTAGTGGAGTACTGACAGGAAAAGAACATGTGTGTGTGTGTCAGATGCACTTGATTATAACAGGCTCATATGGAGGATAGTATACAAAGTCTTGTGCTACTGTTGTTGTCCGCCCTCAGTTCGGTGTTGGAAAAATAGCGGTATTGCTCTTTCTACAACCTTTAATTGAACAAATGCAGCTTTTGCAGAGAGTGCAACTAACAACTCTGTGTTGTTTTGACACTAAATTGGCATTAAAGTATGGATTTCAGAATAATTGGCAGTGATACAGGAAAGCTCTAATATATATAGTCATCATTCAGAGAAACAGCATTAACTCTAAATGCTTCTATTCGTCTTTGTCCGCCAGTGTCTTCAATAGCGCATTGCAACACATCATTACACAGAAGCATGATGCAGGATAATGACAATGATTTAAGTGTGGACAGATATATTAGTGCTTATCTCATTGTGATAAAGTAGCTTACTGCTAATTAAAATATTCTATCTTTCTTAAGCATGCTGCTATTTTTCTTGCGAGATCAAGAACAGCAAATTAAAGGCATATGATCCACAAATGACATGCTAACACTGTATGTTTCCAGCTAGAATTTCATGCATAATGTTTGTTCCAGTTTTCTCAAATGTTGCAATGAAATGATTCATTTTCATCATCATAAAAAAAAATAAACCCTGCAACTGAAATACATCCCAAACCAATCAAATATGCCAGAAGTAATTTCAAAATAAAATATCTTACAACTGTCAACAGAGGGAGACAGAAGAGCTTCAAAATGTGTCTGATGAAAACTGGGATTAAAGGGTGTAATCTGATTGATACCATTTGCATGATATATATAGTAGGTTGTTACAAAGGGTTTGGAAGTTGGCTGGGCTTTCACAGTGATGCTCTTTGTATTCCTAGTGTGTAAAACACAACTGTAGTACTCCCCCAAGGTAAGGACCAAACTGCAATGCTTTTGTGAGTGATACTTTTAATTGAATCCTATGAATTAATTAATTAAGGGTGTTTTGGGAGCTCATTAGTATGAAAACTGAACATTTTAATCTCGCCGCCTTTTCATGATATTTATGAGTCGTTAACAACACGCGGGCATAGTGGGAAGACATCGCTTGATGCACCGTGCACGACTGTGATTACTTAATGTCTAGTGTTGTGCATCTTGTTCAAAGCGGGCGGATTTCAAGTGACCTTTGTCGGGTTAACTCCTCCAGTGCTGAGCCTGGTAAACCTGAACTTCATAGGAACTTTTCATGTATAATTGGTACACCCCTTAAAGCCACATTGCCAAAGGGAATCTGTAACAGCGCGGCCTGACTGAGGTTCTTTGCTTGTCCAGGCCTTCAGCTGATGAGGAAATTATAGTGGATAGTAGATTTTAGAGCTCAACGGACACTGAAGGCCAACGCCAATATGAATATTTTAGAGTTGTGATGTGTAAGATGAGTCGGTGTGCCCACTTAAACATGACACACAAGACAAATGTGCGTTTCTGAAGTGACTGAGCAAAACATCTCACAGGTGCTTGTAAATGCTCTGATGGTCAGACTTCACAATGACACTGTTACACTGTTAAGATTACCTTAGAAATGTGCAAACCTACATCAAAAATCTGCGCTGTAATTTCTTGCTACTTACAGGCCAAAATGTATGTTTCTACGAATATATTGCCTTTAAATATTTGGCTGATTTATATCTGTTAGGTGGTAGTACATTTCACAATCCATGCCTGCCTGGTCTCTCTAAATGATTTATGTCTTAAATAATTTCACATCATCGCAACACATTTCTTGCTTTTTGCCTGTCAGTTAATGCTTTCTGCACTAAGCATCTTGGGCTCAAATGTCATTAAGCACAAAATGTCAGGGGACATAGTATAAAGAGTGGGAAAGTTTGCACACGGAGGAGACTGGGGAGGACGGGCGGGTCTGGCAAACCTGACTTTGACGATGAACAACGAAGGTCAACTGGTTTTGTCCTCTCTTGCACGTGCAAAGGTCATAAAATATGAACGGCGCTAGCTAACCCGAAACATGAAAAGCTTAAATGGCATTACATGACAAGAAGTGTTTTTTTTTTTATAAGTATCTTAGTATGCTATTTATACACCAACTTATGAGATTAGAAGATCAGTTAGAAAACAGTGTGGTGGACCAGCCCCATCTCATTTAGATTTTGCAGTGCCTGGTGTCACAGAGTGATCTCTGTATTAGTGAATGTGGATTCTGTTTTTATGTAGGTTTCATGGGATGTAAGAAAAGAAAAAAGCAGCCTCCATTATACCAAACACAGACCAAGGGCATACTGTAAATCTCAGCTGTTACGAAACTCTTGCCTCTCTGTTGAAAGATTAAACATAAACTCAATCAGACCGAGGAAAAAAATGTTTCCCCAAATTTAAATTCTTGTATCTGGACTCTGTAGGGTGTAGAACAGTATTTACTGCTTAAATGACAAAAAGATTGACACAGCCCACATCCCGATCCTGTGTGCAGCACTTCATCACCCGGAGTGGTCCATTTACATAAAGCATTCAGCCTTCACGACTGCTGTCATTCAGGCCCATCCTGAAATGGATTGTGCACCAAGTGTGTCTGGATGAGTTGTTTTTCAATCAGTGAGGAGGATTAAACACTATCAGTGACAGGTTAATGCATATTTATGTAATTCAGGCTTAGCCTAAATTTTTTTTCTGTTTTGCCTTTTTGTTTTGATTCTCCCTCATAGAATTTGCAGAATTATAGAATCTCGTGTTCAAAAGGATCAAAACAGTCTGACATAAAGCACCATTTATGTTGTATTATAGCCCAGCAGGCAGGTTCTCAAGTGTATCTGTTGACCTTGTTAAATCTGCCAATGCACCTGGGCTTTTTAAACGACACAAAGCGCAGTGTATATGCAGTACAATGTCCCAGAGATAAATGCTCCTCTGCATTACAGATCTGTGTCAGCACCCTTTGCTTTTCCGCTGAACCCACATGGTCAATAAATTCTCACTCTTTAAAGGGGCATGAGTAGAATCCTACTCTCAAAGATCTAATGAAATGACGAGGAACTGACCTTCAGGACACATGGGATTGATTCTTTACCACCATCCTCATGGTAATTGGCTTTGTATAGTTCTGCTCTGAATTATAAGCGAGTTGTATCGAGACTGTGTGTCACACGAGAGCGCTCAGTCCTTCAAGGTTTACAGTTCAGGAAGGCAACAATGGTTCCACGGGGACTTGAGATGTGCATGGATCCAAGTTAAAAGGCTAAAAAAACGTAGCATCAGCATAGAGAAATGAAACGAGCGCATGTCTTAGTAAAAGGTCCCCCGTTCGACCCCGTCTGATTAAAAGCCTTAATGGATTTGAACACGGCGAAAAATCCTGCATTCATTTCTTGTTTGCCAATGAAAATTAGTGATCCAGCTGATTGCTTGTTTAGATAATGAATGGCGGAGATTCACATGTCATTTACATTTATCCCTGCTGAGAGAAAAAAGCCAGCGACTTAAAAGCCTGGGATATATTTTAGTTTAGCACGGCAGCTTTTTCTCAGGTGGTATGGCCGGGTCAGCAGTTTGATTTGAAGTGGGAGTGGCGTGGAAGGCCACTGTGCAAAATTGAACCAAATTCGACCGGCAGCATGTTAAACCATGTGTAAAATCCTCGCGATGGGCTTAGAAAACGATCCCCGGCTGGAGCTGCCGCTTTCCCCCCACCTCTGTCTTTAGGGATGGTCACACTCATTTCTGGGCGCCACTCATAGGAGCCTTTGAAGGAAGAGGGATGTCCAGGAGCCCATTAACCTACCCTTCTCCTGTGCACTGATTTCTGACACACACCCAGACTCTCGGGTCACAACCTCTGCGAATGCAACCGCCTTTTTTTCCACGCGCAGCCCCCTCTCTGCATTGTAAAATTTTCCAAGAGATAATAAGTGTCAATTTTGGCAGTGACACTTATTTTGAGTTGTCTAGTGTTGACTGCAGGCTTGTTTGTCTGCTCATAAAGCTGTTATGACTCTGGGGCGGCTGTTCAAAACTGTCTAAAAGTGTTAAATTAACTCTGCTAGCTGTGGGCATATTTTAATACATTAAATCACTGGCATGGTGATTTTTTTTATTTTTTTTTTTGCACTAGACTCGCACTGACAAAAACATGGAGTATAGAGGATCATCATTACTTCCATTTAGAGCCTCAGAGAGTCTGCGGTGGTGCACATTGGCCCCTTATGACCTTATTATGTTTTATTATTATTTTCATGATGGGCTTAGACTGTCACCATAACCCTGCAGAGACTATTTTCTCTGCTCTGACATTTGCTAAATCACCCCTCCATAACTGATTACTGATGTCCAGCCCGGAATGGGTACAAGACGGCAGCCCTTTGTGTCACGCAGCGTAATTGTTCTGACAGTTGACCAGACATCAGAACTATTTCTAGGTGTTCTCCATTGGCGAGGCGTCTTCATTAGTCAAAAAGCGTGGGCGGGACTCTTGCTCTCTGCAGCGAGTCAAAGAGAAAGGCAATAAAGGGAGACAGGAGCTGCACTTTGCCGACGAGCATCTCTGCCGTCCTGCTACACCACAGTGTTCACTGCCCCCGGATCTGCGAAAACACTCACAGGGACTTCTCTGGAAAGAAAAAAAGCCAAAAAAAGCCAAAAAAAAAAAGCAAAGAGTTCATCAATGTAACTCCGGTCAGTCCGAAGCTGCGCCGTCTACCTGGATAAGTCCACT
>OMLP01005134.1:171916-191916 GCA_900302685.1 Spondyliosoma cantharus | reverse complement strand
TACATAACGCCTACAGCAGCGGGAGGAGGAGGAGGAGGAGGGGGAGGAGGAGAAGGAGGAGGGGGGGGCTGTCAAAGGGTTTCATGTCAGGGACTCCCAAATCAAAGAGAGAAAAATCCCCACAGACCCCAATTAAACAAAGATTTTGTCCCACATGATCATCAGGAGGAAGATTCTTTTTTTATTTATTATTTTTTTTTTATTTTCTGATTTAGGAGAGGAGATGAGAGTTGTGATCTGTTTATAAAAGCTGGCAATTCTGGTTTAATTTAAACTCTGGCTCTCAAACTTTTTCCTGCGGAGGACCTAAACTGACATACATTAGACATCTGTCGTGTCCCAGGGTCTCTGATGTCTAAGCCTATGAGCAATATAGTCATACAATCTGTCATAGGGTTATTTATCAACGGAATCTTTGTAATAATACATGTCTCCCCTTTTTGCTGGTGACCCGCCGGAACCCCCTCAAGGAGCCCCAGGGGTCCAGGGACCCCACTTTTTGAGAACCACTGATCAAATCTATTTACGTTCAGGTTTCCCTTAAGGAACGAACACCAACGATCAAACGAGTGAGAAACTTATATTATGACACTCTATAGGCAGCTGATGTAATTTCCACGTTGCATCATCGCATCAAAAATCAACTCTGAAATTAGCCCCATCTCACTGTCAGATTTGTCTCGGCATGTGTCAGATATTTTTAGTCCAAGTGTCAGACCATTACTGTTCAAGGAAATGCACAGCTGGTACTCAAATGTTGGGCAGCTTAATGGTGTTAAAACTTCTGAGTCTGACTTCGAAATTTCTCCTTAAATTTACATTAATTACATTATTTTTTTTTAAAATATTTTTGATGTATGTTGCTTATGGCAGTCTTGCCGTCTTTCCCTTCGGCAAAGTTTCCTCCCCACGCATTCGTTTCATCTCGATGCGGCGTCCAACTTGAGATGCCATGGAGTGGTGTATATCATGCTGTGACCTGATGACGCATTCAGCTGCATCCACCTCGCACCACGCCCCCTCAAGATGTGCTCCCTGCAAAGTGGATCATAGTTAGGGTCAAATGACCATGCATGACTTTGTTTAATAGTCCTTCCAACTACAAATTATGTGGATGTTGTATATCTCAATATTGATTAGAAAGCACACCACAGGTTTGCAGATTATTTTCTACCATCCATCTAGCCATTACTTTCTACAGATACATGGAGCAATTACTTTGAAAAATATTTTTGATGGTGCATTTAAGGATACACTGTCATTTTCGGATATGTGGATGGGCCCCAAGTAAGAATCGCACTCAGGAACGAGGTTGTAAGATCATGTAAGTCACACACAACACAAAATAAACATCAGTGATGTTAAAAGGATGGATGGAATCTTGTAGCATCTGTATTAAAGGAACCTTGAGCACACCCAAAAGTAAGAGCTTTCCAAACTGTCCTCGCTTGCAGGGCATTCTAACACATAGAACAAGCATGTGGACTTGACTCAGATTACCTTTCTGAAGCACAGTTAAAACCCACAGAATGATTTTAAAGCCTTGCAGAAGTGAATGGAAACAGACAGCTGAAACTGATGGTACGCTTTTGGAAATGGAGTTGGAGTTATAGTTAATGGGCTGTATGGGAAGCCATTGGTATGCACTTTGACGTCGGTGTGTGCCTGTCTGGAAGCCCCACCTCAGTTATATCTGGACTGAATAAATCCAGAACAATGAATAAAATATTAAAACATTTATGCCTAAATGTCAGATGCAAATCTTGGCTTTGAAATTATGGGAGAAATACCAAAAGCCCAACTCAAAAGTTTCCCCTTATTGCAGGCTTTGCGCTTACAATTGACAGCACGCGGCTGTGTTCAGCTAATCAATTCACTCTCTTTATTTCCTTCAGAGGGGGTTATAAATGATTGCGTTCTATTGTGTTCTATATTCTAATTGGCTGTGTCAGAGGGATATGATCAGAAATCGTGCATTTCCACTTCAGGGTTTGTTTATATATACTGTGACATGGACAGTAAGACGACCGAATGATTTTGTTGCCATAAACCTATTAACATCATTAGCTAACAAATCAGTGATAACAGAAAGCCAGTCAATTTTGCAGCAGATTTGGGTTCATGATATCCTGGCGGAGAAAAGAAGGCACTGAGAGTTGTATCATCTCGTCCAAGAGCTCTGCTAAGATAGTGCCCACTTCAAGGGTTACTTTAAATATTTATGCTGCGTGCCTTTTAGTTTAGACACATGAACTAGGAGTGCCCAGGTCAGTGCCCCGAAAGTCTTTGTGGGAAGCGCTCGGTCAGCCCACACCTCAAACGAGACTGCGCAGCCCTCCAAATGCTCAGATATTTCTGATCTGAACTGGGATCAGGATCTGCAAAGTGCACAGAGGCGGGCAATTATTGGACTCTATATGCCAGCTGTTTGCATCCAAGTAAGAGCAGAGGTTTGTGAGCAGGAGTAGTGGCAAATGTTAAAAGAAGTCCCCCGTCTTGCTGTGTTAACAAGTCCTTTTTAATAAACCGCTGATGTGCATCTCGATGTGGTTCTGCGCCAGGCCCTAATCTTTCACCAAAATTTCATTCAAATGTGTAAACAGATTTTGAGATATTGCGCCCGCTGAACAGACAAACAAACCAACAAATGGGAGTGAAAACGCAACCTCCTCTGCGAAGGTAATAAGGTGCATGCATCTCCTGTGCGATCGCAGCTTAATCGACAGTTAAATTGCAGTGCGCCGCATCACACACACTGCAGTGATACTGTAGACAAGACTTCAGCCTCGGCAGCTCGGTCCATGCTCCATAATGCCGAGAGTCATTTTAATGCAGGCTCATCCTTCTTAGAACAACTACCGCTATTAGTATTTTGCTTAAATGCATTGCTGGACTCTTATCTGTAGCTGCAGCCTATAGAGTGCTACACTGCCTAAATGTTCAATATGCTACAGTGACAGAATAGATTTATTCTTATGTTCAGTTACTGAATATCTGCTCTCTCCTCTCTGTTGTGTGTCCTGCCTGGTGCTTCTGCTCTGAGTAGGAGGTCGTTTTGCGCCCGTATGTGCACCAGTGGAAACTTATGTGACTCTGTGAGGCGTTAGTGATCACTGCACTACAGTAATCACAACATATTTCACCAAAGGCAGCTAATGTAGAGGCCTGACAGACTTGTCAGAGTCAGTTAACAGGTTAGGAGGCAGGCAGGCTCATAATGCTAATTAGCCATGTGGTGCAGCTATACTTAGTCTCTTTGCAGACCTGCAGGCTGGTTATGTCAGAGACGTGAGTTTCTTTGTTGGCCGCAGCTTCCCTGGTTTGGTCTGACATTCCTTCTACTCAAGTGTTTCATCACTTTCCTTCTTACGGAGTCCAAAAAGCGCCCATTCCGCCGAGGGAACTTTCTTTTGTTTGAGTACGGAGCCTTTCATCATTTCTTATCTCGTCAGAAATTTTGGCAAGTACAACCTGCAGGTGACATTTGAGCGTTGGTGTGTGTTTGACCATAACGTGTGGGGGCAGTAATGAGGAGGGCAAAGCGGAGAATAAATGAAAGTGGCTCTCTTTCTTTTTTTTAAATTTTTTTTACAGCATTTAATCTGGTATCAAAACCATAGACATCAAAACTACAGACAAAAAGAGACAAGGAGGTTGAGAATTAATAATTCCCTTATAATGTAAATGAAAAAGTCCCTCCCTGATTAGGGAGGGAACTGAGGCAAGTCATTAAAAATGCAAAAGTCTTGCAAAACGTTTGATATGTCCTTTAAATATTGTCCATAGAAAAGAACAATCAATGTTAAGAGTGTTAAGGCCCCTTTGATTAATACATTGAATTTGTGATCATGTTGAAACACAGTAGAAGAGGTTGTCATGCTATTCATCCTCGCTCATGTGAGGTAAATTGTCACACAAAGTTTGGAGATTCAGGCTGGAAGTAGCGTTTATTTTCATTAATGATTAATCTGCTGATTATTGTCTCAATTCATCATTTAGTTTATAAAATGGAAAAAACGCTCATCAAAATAGATCAACTGAAAATTAATTGGCCAATCATCGCAGCTCTAAAGGAGAAAAAAACAAACATCTTAATCATCAAAACATGTCAGAAAATATCTAACCATGACACACCACATTTGCCAGAACCCTGATAATCCTCTGGACTTTATAGAGCTCCCAGAATAACATGAATATGTCTGGAAGAGCATTTTGGTGATTTTCAGTCGTTTATGATTCACTAATGACCTTCACACAACATCACAGTGTTTTCATCTGCTTCTATTTTGCAGGAAGGAGGTATTTGAAACACAGATGTACTGGAGTTCTGATCAAAAACAAGAATCTTTTCATGCACAGTACATGCATTTATGCATATTATAAAATTAATGTTTTAAATGTTTTCATTTGCACTCATCAGGATGGAAACTCCCAACAGATAATAATAAACTGGATATATATGAATTTAAACAACTGGTCTGTATGCATATGGTTAGGATTCTGCATGTTATGTCACGAAATCCAATCATCTTTCGCCAACCTAACAATAGTGTAAAATATTCATTATGTATAAAAACAAAATTAAACCCAGCAGAGTTCAGGGGATCAGGATTAAAATCAAGAGAATAAAGGTGTCTCATTTTAGCTCTCTGGCAGATGTCTGGGCCAGAATCCACATGGCTCAATGTAAAATGCAGTGAGAAGTAGCCATCCGGCAGCGGCTTTCAGTCGGACAGCGGACACGCTGTAGATGTGAATAACTGACCTGCCTGCAGAGTCGACTTTGAGCGTACCATAGGATGGCAGTCGGTGCATCACTTCTCAGCTCGTTTATGTGAAAATGGAGTTCTGTTTCAGCTCAGATCTGGGTGCACTGAAAACCTCTTGAAACGAACACATCTTGCACCCAAGCGAAGGTGAACCCCTAAATGTCACATATTGCGAGGCACCGGGGTGCCTGTGAGATGTATGCATGGGCTCATCTCCTGTAGGTCGGAGTAATCAGACAGCAGGAATAAGCTGGCAGAGCTGGAGGAAGGCGAGGTATGGCAGAGGAAGGTGGTTTTACATTCAAGGATACCCGCTCCTCACTGCCGAGGGTTAGCTTATCCCTGCACAGCGTCTCCCAGCTTCCAAGTGCTGGCTCTGGTGCCGTGCCGTATACCACTGCAAATGAATAATCCAGTAAAAAGGACAAATGTGCTCCAAAAGAGCCACTGCTGCCCTGCCTGCTTTCTGTTGACAGATATACATCTGTAGGGCTAAGCCTCAAGCCAGAGGCAAATGTACGCAGACAAGTGGGGAACGGGCTTACAGATTAGCCGCTCGCTGCCCCAACTACGCCGTGTGCTGTCAGTCTCCCTTCGCCATGCTCTTTGTCACAGCACTTTTGCACGCCATGCCCCCTCTGAGAGGGTATAAGCTTAGCAATGAAGATGATAGACTGTAAGGGCAATTACACTACTAAAGATTATTCTGACCCGTATTTGAGCGAAAGAGGTTAAGAGATTTTTTTCTGCTTGCCAAGAAGCCTGTCTCAAGATACTCGTGATAAGTTGAATGCCACGATTGGTCACGCTGAAAAGTGGTTAAAGCAGCGCATACATCAATCTCGGGCTCCTGAAGAGGCACCTGCGTTCACACATCTTAAAGGGGAAATCCACCATGACACAGAATTTTACATGTATTCCTATGATCCCGGACATCTGAGTCAATATTTTTGAGCGTGAGTAGCTCGCCGCCGAAGCTGACCCCCAGAGAGCCAAGTATTTAATATATCATGTCGTCAAGAAGCAGCAGATACTCAACAGCAACACGAGGAGAGCTGCTGTGTGTTTCAAGTTGTGTGTCCGTGTGAGACTGCAGAGTGTAGGTGGATTTCACGTTAGCATTACCAACCACTTCGATCCAAGCCCCTGTGTTTGAACACTGATTATTGTCGGGAAGTATAGTTAGAAATGTATTATGCAGATAATTGTGATTCCTTTAATGATGTGTGTATGCACGTGTATTTCATGACACTGCACTGTCACTGCTTGTGTTGCATCTTTAATAAACTGAGTCTCAAAAGAAAAAGCCAAAACCTAATTAAAGTGAAACTTAATCAGGACTCAGCAGTTTGTTTTCTAAATGTAAAATAAATTATTATTTCATTATAATAACATTTGGATAAAAAAAAAAAAAAAAAAAAAAATGTTAATCTGACAAATTATAATTTGAGTTATTGCAGCTGTAACTATGTTGACAACACACAGTTGTCAAAACAATAATAGAAAAAGAAAACAAATAAATCCTTTTTTCCAGAGCAGTGAAAAGTCAAAGCTTGATGATGTCATACAACACATCCATTGTTTTAGACAGTATTTGATTTACAGATATGATACTTATCATTTCTGCATTAAAGGAACAGTTCACACAAAAATGAGAGTTTGATATTTCTGGAGCTGAACAGTGTTCGCCAGAGAAGCTGGTGCAATGTGTCAATTCTGCAGCATTTTTCACTATTTCAATGATGCGGATATTTAGTCCACCACTAGGGTAGGGCAAAGGTCTTGGACTCAAAACAATAACCTATAAAGAAGAAAGTAGACTTGACCGGGATATGGAATGTAACAGGCCGAGAAAATAAATCATAAATGCTAAAAAAACATAAACAGAAATGCACTCAAAACGTATTTGAATAGAATCTGCAGAGAATGGAGAGAAAAAAAAGAACATTTGTCATTGAAGTTCTGATGAATGAGATTCGGCAGTGCTGTTGGAAAGGTGGTAGGCGTCTGTTCTGTGAGAGGCTTATGCATTCCCTACATTTTAGTATTGTGCCCAAAATGAAGCCTATACTTCATTTTATGCCCGTTTGCAGTGTTGACCTTTACCAATCTCTCTTGGCCCTCATCTCTGCTGAAGTGGGCTTTGTGCCCGACTATGGATGAGCCTCTGAATCTCATTTAGCCCGTGTGATGATCTCCTTTTTCTCCTCTTGCTGCAGTCTTTATGAACAAAGTTAATGTTTTTGTCCAGAAATGACACCCATACACCATTCGATGACCCAGCGGGCATGTAATCTGTTTTAGTCATTTTTTCCAATTATGACACCCTTGTTATGTCACCTTCTTTTTTTCCTGCCGGGTGTTCATGAGCTTTTCTGATTGTTATCGCAGAAGTGGAAGACATCTTCACAAAGCCCTCGTTCTGCTAAGAAAAATACAAAGTATGTGCAATGCAATTGATGAAGGTGCAGAGTGCAGAATGTTAACCATGAAATATGGGGAGCATCATTATGTGGCTGCCATAACAGACGTCCTTGTCTGCTTCTGCTGTGCGTGTTTGGGAGGCTTCCAAAAAGAGTGATTGACCACCAGAGGTATCACACTGCAACCAAACACCTGGCAGCCTGACCAGAAGTGACTGCGCTTGTTCTGAGTTATGACAGGGTCTTTTGCCAGTGCACAAACAAAACCGGGGGAGCCTTTGTGTAGTATGTAAACACTTTATTCTGATATGGCGATTGATATTGCATTCAGTTCACACAACATTTCCTCTCCGTGCTTCTGTGTGTTCAGTACGAGGGCCCTGACACATCAGGCTCACGGTCGACTGTCGGGCATATCGCTGAGCCGCCGTGGCCCAAGGTTTTGCCGTGTGTTCCGTACCATTGGCGCTAGTCAGCCTTTGTCAGCAGCCCTTCGCTCTGATTGGCCGTCCAGCTAAGTGAATCAGTGCATAAAAAGAGAAACAAAAAAAAAAAAAAACGAAAGGGGACTTTTTATCAGACATATTCTCGATTAGAAGTAGAATAATAGACGTAACAACAGTTTGTATATCCGCAGCCCTGAGTCTTCCAGTTTCCCTCTCTGAGGATGAAGATAGAGTACTACCACTTGTTGGTAAGGAGAGCTATTTCCTCTCAAGTAGGCGGCAGGTATGATCTAGCTGGCCGTCGGCTAGTCTTTGTCGCGTGTTCAAGTGCAACTTTTTACCCGAGACAAAGGCGTTGTGAGGCATTGCAACAGTCAGCCTTTGTCTCCGGTCAGTGTGGTGTGTCTGGGACCTTTCGGAACAATATCCTCATTAAGCAGGATTTTGATGAGCTCGGTGTTTGTTGCGATGATATCCGTCCGTTTGTCATAATGTGTTTATACATTCACTGGCCGCTGGCTTTAGATGTCTCTTTTTTTTGTGTGTTCACTCAGAATTTGCCTCAGTCTCACGCAGTCAATAGGATTTTGCATCACTGGGTTGCTGTGCTCATAAAGCCCCTTCAGTCGAGCAGTCAGGCTGGACGTCTGAGCTCCAGATAAAGGAGGCTCTGTTGCACTATCTTTGGAAATTTGATAGCTTGCTGGAATAAGTCATGCATTTTCATAGACTTGTAAGCAGCAAATCAAGGCAAATGTAGTGATTTTTTTTTCCAGGGTAATGTTTTGCATTTTATGGCAATATGATTGGATATGCTTTGTGTACAAAACAAATTTAAAGACCCTGAAAATAAATAAAAACTGCGGAGAGGAAAACCTGCTGTGGAAAGATTGTTGACTCGTAAGAAAAGGCTTGTAACCATTTGTTGGAACAAAAATGAAAACATTTATATTCTCAGGCCGTTGAATCCCTCTCATGGCTGTGTAGACTATCCCAGGATACATTTTTCAGGATGCAGGCAGGTGCACAGAGGCCACTGACAGACACTAACATTCATGTTGTCAGGCAATACAGTGTCTCAAGTCCACTTCAGACAGTAACATCTTTAAATTTGTGTGGAAACCACCGGCAGGAACTTGGGGAAAACATGCCAACTTAAAGAGCACACACTGTAAAACTTAACAAAGACGGGGCTAATTAAAAGTGTCTTCAAGTCTGGCAGCATTTCAGAGTATTTCATGACATTTTCCCATGTGCTTTTGGTTTTTTTTCTCTCCTCCTCAGTGTTGCTATCACTGAAAAATAAAGTATGGCGGACTGTTTATGTGCCTGAGAGGATCCCGAAAAGAATTGCGCCAGTCCAACCTGTTTATTTCCTTACAGCAATTAAATTTGACAGTTTTATTGCGCAAACCTACTTGTAGTTATCAGCAGACTAATTCCCACTGCATATGCTGTCTGAAGGCAGCAGAACATGCGACTCAGTCTCTGCATCTTCACTTCGCATTATAGAGCCAGTCCCAGACGGCATTTAAGATAAAAAAAAAATAAAAAATCACTGCTGCATTCGTGAGTAATGTTTTGCTTCGAATTCTTGTTGGCCACAGAGAAGCATCCTACACATGAAGCCACTCTCCAGGTTGTGCCGACGATAGTTCTTTACTATTCTTGGTAACCATATGTATCATACTACTGTATATGGATAGACTAAAGCCTGCGTTTCATCTGCACAGCCATATACTGCTGTGTAGCCTTTATGTAATTTATTACATTAAAATGTACTGCCTCAGAGAGGGAAGGTTGCAGATGAGTCTGCCCAGTGCATAATGTCCAATATAATCATACACACTCAGCAGATCAGTTGTTCAATTAATTACATATTCCCACCGACCTGTTAATGCTTATACAAATGTTAAACTTACGTTTTCATCACAAGGGCAATGTGTGGAATTGATTCAAACAGCCGTCTAATATCACTACTCGGAAGGTCCTTCATTTGAAAATGAAAGGCAGTTTCATTGGAAAAACGTTTTCTCTCCTAACCAGTGAAGAAAGTCTGTTTTCATAGATGCAATGCAAAAACAGAAATCTGCCTCTGCATCAGTGTAACAAGTGGAAAATTATTTAGTTCTCCATCTCCATCCCAAAAATCTAACTTTGGAATAAAGACACGAAAAGCGCAAACTTAAGCTCATGCATGTTTATACCCTTTTATTGACTTCCTCTTTAAAGGCTTCCCACGGGTCTCTAAAGCTGGAGTGTAGATACTGAATGCAGGCATATTTGCAAGTGAAGGTGGGGGATAAAAGCATTGAAACTCATGTCCTCATAAAGAGGGATCAGCAGTCTGAACGGGAGCTGCATACCGATGCAAGAGATGCCAGTGCTCAGAGCCAGAGAGCATGCTTTGCTGGAAAAAAAAAAAAAAAAAAAGCCTTAAAGCCGCTAAGCTGAGAGCAAGAAGGGGAAAGGAAGAGAAGGTGTGAAGCAGGAAGGCACACAAACTGCAAAAAGCAGAGAGAAGTGTCACGGAGTAATGTCGTATGCATCTGCTTTGACCGGACTGTGTTAAGGAAATTAATGCAGCTCTTAAATGAAAATTAAAACATGTAAGGTAACATAGTACACTTATTTCATCATATGTTTAAAAGAAGAAAAATCTTCTTCCTATTTTTCACATTTTTTTTTTAATTTTTTTTTTTACAGATTTAAGATCAAGATCCGTAAAAAACACGTAAGAATGGAAACTGATGTAAGAAAGCTTAAGATTTGTAATTAAACATAAATTAAGCAAGTCCCTGTGCTCAGGCGAGCATCACAGTTATTGAAAAGATAAATGACCTCCCCTTCAAAGAGCCTGCATTACATCAGGACTTGTCTTTTATGGAAAGTGTTTCGCCACCTGCTGACTGCTGCATGAGCGTGACATTCCGAGGGTGTGTTCACACAGAGCATGTTTGGAGCCATTTATTCTAACCCTGAAGCGTTATTATTTCAGTTTGGTTTATTTTGGCAGGCATGAACTGTGCCTCCACTCTGCAAGTCAAGTAACTGCTCTCAGAAGGAAGGTGCACTCATCATGCAGCATGAAATCTTGCAAAAAAAAAAATAAAAAATGTTTTTTCATATATGTGAAACTGGAGCAAACAGAGCTTTTTAAAATGACTTTTCATTATGTGCACGGACTAACTTTTGGCACAGATTGTGTCTTCGGTAGAGTCAAAAAGACTGAGTACGAATCAATAAGCTTCATTTGATTGGTTCTAGAAGGCGGTAGGGAACCAATTGTGTTAAGCCAAATGCAAAATTCATAGCTTCTCTTCTCCATGACTCGGGCTCTGGGAGGACGGAAGGAAATTTTATTGAGCAGTGCATCGACAATGTTGACAATGCAAATGCACAGTTAATACTATGACAAAGGCAGTGGCATAACAAACATGTGAGGAGGTAACAAAAGTAGGCCTGGGCGACGGGACGAATCTGCGAGGACACGTTTCGGTTGCCGTGACTGACGCATCTGATCCACCTCCCAGTCAGACAGATTTGCATCTACAGCTGCCTATCTGATACGTGGCAAGTTTGATACGCTGACCGACGGAGGAGCAAAGCATCACCAATTTGTCAGTCGCATGTCACATGTTTTGTAGGTCTATCCAATTATGTTCAGTCGGCACGTCTCTCACCAAACACAGAGCAGACTGTCAGACCAGGCGGTGCTGATCAAATATAAATTAAGATTCTAATAATACACCTCTAATGTTTTCAGACACACATTTTTCTGTACTTTTGTCAAGCCAACCTGTAGGTGTCACTCACTGCCACATCACACATTATGAATTTCTCTGAAATTTCTTTGGTCGTAGATCACATTTTGTTCTTCTAGTCCATTGAAGGTCACATTTTGTTTGCTCTGATTGGTTTTAGGCTCATCCAGTTATGTCCAGGGGCATTTTGGTCTACTTCCGTTGCTGACACCCCTTTTCAAAACCTAAAATTGAGAGGTGCAACAATTTACTGGTTTCTATTTTGACATTTGCTGGTTCAAGAATCTGGTTCTTTTATTTGTCATTCATGAGGGTAAATGAAGACTGTTGGTTGGACAAAAAAGGACATTTAAGACGTCACTTTAGGATGTGTTGAATTGTGATGAGCATTACAATTTTTGACAAAATAAATCATGAAAATAATCAGCAGATGAATCAATATGTGAAAACAGTCTTCAGTTGCAGCCCTAGTCTGCCATGCCAGGCTCAAGAAAAGAAATAAAACTAGGTATGTTGCAGCTCCGTGTTGAGTCTAAAAGCCTCAACAGAGCTCAAGCTGGGAATTCAGTCTGTTTACAATATCATCATCTAGAGGAGGAGGGTGTTTTTTTTTGTTTTTTTCAATCTTATGAAATTCACTGCAGCAGAACTTTGATTCGTCTGTCTGCACTTGTGTCAGCATTGGTGTCATCAGTCTTGATCTTCAGGGAACATTGGTCTGACTAACACAAATTAAATAAATCACGAGTGGTTTAAACATAAAGTCAGCATGAATGTTGTACATTTGTGAGTGATTCATTGTTTTTGCCTGGGTGTGAACGAAAAATGCCAAAATGAAGCACCATTTGGCGTTCCCGGTGTCCGAACAGCAAGCATGGCATCCGTTTTTGTACAGTGTAAAAATAACCTGAAGGAGGATCGGGCACGCAGGGAGGTTTAGGAAACGTTTAGCTTTTATTGATCGAGGTTTCTTAAAAGAGAGAAGAGGGGGTAGACTTACTCATGTATTTAGGGTAACAGATATGACTGCACTTGAAATGGTAGAACACTGTGTAGCAGAAAATACACAATGGATACATTGATTTTTACTAAATGGACTGAAATGAAGAAGAAACATGCGGGTGAGTTAAATTACTGATTCTCTGAGAGTTTGCATACCTGCTGATGTTTCAACAAATGGTAGGCTTTGAGTACATGCATTAATTAAATTGTATCATTAGGGGGTTTTGCTGTAATTGTTTTTAGTAGGTAATAATAATCATTGTGTCAGAAGGTCTGTCATTTAAAATAGGGTCAGTAACCTTGTGGTCTGAATATCTAAATCAAACATCTGGTGCAGGGTCATTATCCCTCTAAAAGAACAAATTACTGTTTTTGCAATTATTCTATCAAAGTGATCAGTGAGCAGAGCTTGAAGTTAAGGTTAAAAACAAAGTGTCAAAGCCAAGTGGATAGAGGAGATGAAGGAAGAAACAAGGTGGTCAGACCTGCAAACACAGGTGATGCTGGGTGCTTGTACCAACACAGACACTGCAGAACTAGAAAAGCTGACTTGTTTCAAGACTGTGTCTTTTTTTTTCTCCACATAATGTTGCATATGGCTCTAACTCAAAAGTGCCTCAGCCTATCACGTTCTGCCATTGTGTTTGCAGTTTGTTTACACCACTTTAACTCCACCTGAGTTTAAGCAGCATGCAAAGACGGTAGCGAGGTGCGACTGACATCAGATGCCACACCATCCTTTGGCATTTCAGTGTTACATGTTGTTGCACCCAGGGCTCTGTCTTGCATTCGCCAATGACAGAAAAACCCTAATTATATGACATAATTGTTTGTAGTTTGTCAGTTTTATTATATAAAACACTGTCATTAAGAACTTTATGTTGCACAGAGTTGTAATTTTGTAAACTCTGGCTGCAATTAACAGTTACAGCTATATTCGTTATAGTTCATTCTGCAGATTGGGGCTGGGTGATACGGCCTTCCAATAATATTTTCCAGGCTATATGGAGATGCATGATGTATGTCTTGATTTTTAAAAAATCTCCTTAGAAGCACTTGATAAATGATAGGACTGGGCGACAAAATCAAATATCCTGAAACAAACAAAATATGAACGCATTGAGATTTTTGGTAAATAATGCGGCTTTAATAAAGTGTTAGAATACGTAGAAGAGATAATTACAACATATTACTTTAAAACCAGAAAAAGACAACCCCTCTAGTATTGTTGTGGTCCCCAGCCCTAAACTGCAGGTTACTAATGAATGAATTAACAGTTTAAGAAACGTCAATTCTTTTTTTTTTTACAGCGCTCAATGTCTAGATAATAACAACAATAATAGAACGCAGCGGAGCAGCAAATCTTTACAAGCTAAAACAAGCTCAACTGATGCTTGAAAAATGACTAATGATTGCAACCAAGTATTGGTTGCTTTCACTCAATGGCACCGATAATAGAGATATTGGGAAATTTACAATCTTGGCTATTTGTCGGTATTTGCTAAATTCTAGCTGACAGATGGAGCTGATAAAATGAAGCCAGGCGCCGGCTATCTTATCGGTATTGGCTGAAATAATCAATTTATTGCATTTCTAATCAGCATCTTTTTTTAAAAAAAAATTTGGTTTCTTTATTTGATCTGTAAAATAAAATAAACTGCTTAGAAAAGTACTGGTTTCTTTGGAACCTACAGAACAATGACCGGAGCAGATGCTAGTTTTGATCTCAGTATGAACTTTAAGCCCAATAAGAGTCACCACGGTCAGCTATATCTGCTATCTGTTCTAAAGCCACAGGAAAGATATATACTATTTTGGATTGTGCTGCTGAAATAGCAGGATATAAAGCCAGGATGGACCCTACAATAAGCTCTTATAATGGCCGGTGCGGATAGACCTTACCTTTTTGTGGGCTCAGAGATGATTACACATTTAGTGTCCTCCCGAACTGGTGGAGTGCGAGGACATCCGGTGTGTACCAGGTGACCTTAACTACTGGAGCTGTAGCATCTCCCAGATAATGACCACTCTGAACCCCAGGAGCAGGCCTCATCACCCCATAAATACGGGGACCATATGGACTCACGGTGGAAAGCTGCCGACAGTCACTTTTCAAATGGACGTATACTTGTAGGAGGCTTTTGTGCTGTGAAAAAGACTCGGTTGGCATTTTCACAGGTTCATGAAGACTGTGTTTTGTGGAGGCTGTAGTTCAGTTAGACTGGCCAAATGGCAGATGTCTCTAAAAGTGTAATGCAATCTTTCAGTCATGTCAACCTGAAGGAACCGATATGGCCGGATATACTGTCTAAATCTGTAGTGGTGGAAAAATTGCTCGTCAGAGTGTTAAACTGCCTCGTTCAGGCCAAATCCAGGGTCACTGTGTAAAAGGTAATGTTGAATTTCTATTTAACAAGCGGGTAAGCCCAGCAAAATGGTAACTAATTGGAGTTTTTAACACATTAGCTTCAAAAAAAGGTGTCATGAAGCTGAATATGTGGTAACGCTTAGGAGCTCACACAAACTCGGCACACTGATGTTTGTAGACAACACCACAATACCACGTGGCCCAGAGGCCACTGAGCCTCGGACACGATATGTTTGCTTCGAAATAACAAATTGATCTCTGTTTTTCAGAGCTCAGCGACTATTAAAATTCGGATCCTCTTCCTTCTGGAGGGCAGCACGGTGTAAGCATTTTTCTGTATGTACAGTTTCAGCGCTGCTTGAACATTCACCGTGGGAGGTAGCTTGGTGTTGAAGGAGGCTCTCTGGACACAATTTCTTTTTGTGGTATACACCGACCGATTCTGTGATGCTGGTCTTGACTCTGCCGATCTACCATCTGAAGGCCTTGAGGGTGCAGAGAGTGCCGTTTTTACCAATGTCAAGATTGACATTTTTGGGCATGATTTTCATGGAGGATATAAGTCGTGATAACAATTAAATAACAGCATCAAGCCACAGCAGAGGCTGAGCGCGATGCATCATACTCACCACGCGCACCTGTGGGGAAAACAGTCGATGCTGCAATATGCAACAGAGTAAAATGCTGACGGAGTGCCTGTCAAAATGTAGCCTACAAAATGCATTGTAGCCGTTGAATCCTCTCTTGCACTGTGTGATGAATTAGTCACAACCGTCACTTTTTCGGCCGTTTATTCTGACAGCGTTCTGATTCATATTAGATCTCTCGCAGCCAGCTTCATGGCGTCAAGCTCCAAATATTGCACAGGGACTCGAAACAACACGCTGCTAACAGTATGTTACATAAAAACAAAACAGAAATATCAGTATGTGGACCTGAACAGAATCATATTCGATCTCTCTTAGCCAATTTTGTGGTATTAAGCTCTAGAAATTGTTGAACCGCAAAGAAATAATTCAGCTAACTGTTACACCGCTCTTATGAAACTAGCCTGCAGTCAAGTTAGCGAGGTCCCCATTAACGCAACAAAGCAAAAACCAAATACCAAACCATTATCACAAAAACTCTAGAATTTGGCAGCCCTCTTGAACACACCACCTACAGAAAGAACTGATTTGGTTATTTCAGCGGAGCGTATGAAAATGCTTAGCACGCTGAGTCAGTCAGGAACCCAGAGTTCTCCCGTTCTCATGCAGTGTATCAGCAGTTCTGGTTTCTTTGCCCTTTTGGTAGAACATCCCACCACACAACGGGTTTCCGGCCTTTTTCTGTTGTTTGCTAGCAGACTTCCAGGGTGGGCAGCACTTAATGCAATCTGTCTCTCTAAGAAATAACATTTTAATGTGATAATACTTGAAATTGTACTTTTAGCACCATAGCATTGTCAAGCAAAAATCTTAATTACATTACGTGAGACTGACAGAGAAAGGAGACTAGTAGTAGTCGAGCTTACATTATTGATGCCAACTTGTGATCAACTGGACATAACGCAAACTGGATGTAACAGTGCCACGACTGAACTTCCTCTGGACTCGTTTACAACTGGTATTAACGTCTCTGTCTGGATACGTTATGTGGATGATGACATGTCATCACAGGTCTTTGCGTTTCACCCCTTGGTTAGCATTTTGCTCATCTTCAGCGTGATCGGTTCTCAATGTGCAAACAAGGTAGGTATTGCTTACAAAGTGATGTTACAAGACTTGTTTCCTTTGCTGAGGAAGCAGTGTGTGGTTAACTGTGTTTTCCCATCGCTGCCGTCACTGCAGATCCACGTCCTTGTTCACATTCAATAAAAACAATCCATCCCAGAATCCGCAGTATTCCCAGAACACTGAGAAAACTTTTTCTGTGGATGGATGAAGTCTCTTTCGCAAAGAAATATGCTTTTCTTTTTTCTTTTTTTTTTGCCAAAGAGTCAGTCAAGTTGTTGGAAACTTGATGATGTCCTGTTTCCTGCTCAGAGTGTCTGTGTGTGTGGAGATGCAGGAACAGAACAGGAAAACTGTTATATCTAGGGAAAAATATAGGGCATTAATGCAGTTAGGTGAGTTTTCAGTCTAATATGAATAAAACCGTCACCATTTACTGTTCATTATATAGCGATGAGAAAATGTCACAGTACTGCTGGTTAGTCTTTTTGAAAATCATGAAAATTAGGAAAACCTTGTGAGTCATACGGCTCATAATTGATATATTAACAAAGACCACAAGACCGACAGAGCTGTAGCACACACTGAGAGGTACTCAAAGAGCAAAAACAAAATGGAAAGCTATATATTTCATCACTGGGATTTATCACATGAAAAAAAGTAATAATGTGCAGAGTGCACGTGTAACTGATGAGACTTGTAATTGTGTCTGACTTGAAACCGTTCTCGGTGCTCCACTTTTCTCAGTTTCAAAACACAATCAGTGAAACACAATCAGGATATTTTAAGATATTCTCCTCCAACACTGGGCTGATCCTGAATTACTTACACTTTTGCCCAATGGCAACACAGGAGCACTAATATGAAATGTGGGTTTTCAAGATATTCTTAGCTCCACAAAGGCTTTGTCGAATTTATCCCAGATTGACAGACTCCAGTGGGATTTTCACATTGAGTGAAAGTATAACCTGAAACTATAACCCACTGCCATTTCTCCGCTATGAGACCAGAGTTAACACAGAAAATGGTGTGATGTTGGTCCATATTGGATCAGCTGCCTGCTGCCTTGAGAAATGGAAGTTTAACATTCAAACTCTTCTAGGCACTCAGACGATAATAAGAATAGTTTGGTGTCTAATTACAAACTTTTTCGCTATTCTAATCTTATCGTTTGTAAAGCCAAAAAATAAGTCAATGAATAACTTTAGGCAAGGTGATGCATTTTCTCTAACTGCACTAGAGAGCTACATGGCTTTTGCAGCCCAGTTGCCAGGATAAAATGCTGGCGTTGAACATTTCCGCACACCACTGATCTGATCACATATGTGTTATAGGCTTAGCACCATGTTGACATTTCTACAAAACATGTCATATCACTTTCACATTACGTGTTTATGACCTGACTGTCATATCCGGAGGTAGAGGGTGGTGGAGGCACAGGCGAGAAGGACACTGTCTTTCAACATTTGTAGGAATGATGCAACTGGATATTTTTACGGAGGCCCTCAGACAATTAACAGTCATGTCTGTAGTGACAATAACCAGATATACTTGATGAGATATTTTAAGCCTAAATATGATCTTTCCAAAGCCTAACCAAGTGGTTGTGGTACCTGAACTGAACCAGATCAGATCAGATAGGTCATTTTACTTAAAGAAATGTAACGTTGCAACATAAAGACATGTGGTTTGCAGAAACGTACATTGCCAACATTTACTCTATACCAAGCGCTGACATAACACAGATTAAGCCGTATACAGAAATGATGTTTCTTGTAAATTCATTGGAATTTATGAACAATAACAAACAAACAAAAATGATTTTTTGCCTTTTTAATTAAAGTTTTAGACATCCTGAAAAAATCCTCGATTCACAGCATAAATGTGAAAATATCCAGAAATATAGCGAGAGGGAGTGCGGCCATCAGAGAAGAAAACATTGTGTAGATCGCAGTAGGGATCCTTTTCCGTAATGTTGTCAGACACTTAAAGCACCAATCTCAGCCACTTTTAGTGGATGTACTTGGATAGTCAAAGTTGCCCCAAAGGATTACATTGCCTTTTTTATTGAAGCCTGTGTTATGGCTGCTGGCTGAGGTAATCCCCCGGACCAATTCCATTTTTTTTTTTTTTCATCTCTATTACGAGGATGAATAAGAAATGCTTCTGAGATGAGTGTCTTTCACAACATCAAGTCATCATGGTATTAACCTCATCCCGCAGTACACAAAGCACCCTGCTGTTTCATATACCTGGTAATACCTTGACATTTAGTGAAGCAACATGAGTAGCTGTATGGCCATCCAGTTCTTTGCTTTCAGAGGGAAATAAATTGATGCATTATTGCAGTAAATCAACGGAAACCATGGAAACAGCAATATGAAGCCGAGCTTGTACAATCGTTTCCAATAATTGGCTTGATACTAACAGACCTCTCCAAAGAGCAGAGATCGGCCACTAGCACAGTTCTGCTTGAACCAACATACTGTACTTTAGTTTAATTATTCACAATAGCGTTATTTGGACTTTATGATGTTCTTACCTTCATGTGACATTGACCCAATTATACGTATGCGGGGCTCTGAGTATTTCCGTAACTGAAGAAGTATAGCTGTAAGGACTGGCTAGACTGCTGATTTGAATTGAAACGAACTGTACTTTTAAGTGAATCTCCAATGGTTGAAAGTATGCACATAGCTGATCACGTCAAAAAGCAAAGAGCTGCAGCAAATCCTTAAAGGTCATTTAGAACAAGGAGGATGAGAAAAAATAACTGTGCTGTGTTTTTTACTGCACATGCATGGCGTTAATAAAAGTGATGGGTGCTGGGAACTATCAAAGCAAAAGCAGTAAAGTCGATAGATTGCTTAATCATTGCTAACATTCAGTGCACCTTACAGCTTGAAAAGCAGGAGCTTGGGGCTGTCTGGAAGTGCTGGAGATGACATGAAACCACAAACATAAAGACACTTGATGATTTCCTTTTTCTTTTCTTTTTTTCTTTCTCCACCCTAATATCGTTGTAATTCATGCAAATGAGTTTCTTGTAAGTACAGTATGATCGCTAAATTTATACACCACCTTCAGTTAAGTGTAGCAGCAGTTGGTCTGCTGGGCGCTGGGTTGTACATAATGATGGCGCACTACATTAATCACAACGTGCCTCTCTAAATTTAGAGGCGAGCTGTCAAGCTTTTCAAACTATCAGAACAATTCATTATATACTTTTGTGTATATTAATCAGCACTTTTCTAATGTGTTGTCTTATAAAATGTCTTGGTCTTGTATGTTCAACATATTGTATTAATGTAGTGCATTTCCTGCCCAGAGAAGGATAAAGTATGCATTTTGTTTTTAATTTCATTTTTGTGCGATGTAGCATTCCTTGCTATTTGCTATAAATGCATGTGCTCATCACTTTTGAACGAACTAATGGAGAGTCACTAATGAATCAGGGACTTTACATGCATTAACAGATGTCTCGTGGGTGTGTCTTTTCCTGATTTAGTTTTTTTC
>OMLP01005134.1:45264-171896 GCA_900302685.1 Spondyliosoma cantharus | reverse complement strand
TTTTGTTTTTTTTTTATTTATTTATTTTTTTTTGTTTTTTTTTTTTTTTTTTTTTAATGTTTAAAGAAAGGCTTTGAGCTCAAAAACAATCCCTCCAATGCTTAGTCAGGAGCAGACCATCCGTGATGAGTTTCTTCATGTTTTTGATTACACTTTGAGAAAAAATGCAGCATTTTAATCTTCTTAAAAAGAGTGAATACAATCTCCTCTCTTTTCAGATGAAGTACTGTAACTAACTTTTGGGAGTCCAAGCAGCATTTTTGAACTGCTAATGAATAATTTTCTGACATTGCATTCATTTTCCTTTGCAAATTTTTTACGACTTGTTATTTCTCTTTGTTATATTATCCTTTAATTTACACTTATTTCCCCTGCCTGTACCAAATGACACCCACGTACGAGCTGCAAACGCTGCTGCTTTCATCTCCTCTGATTATGTGCGCTTACTGTAGCACCATATAGAAGCTTCCAGCGATCTTTTGTCCTCCATTATTTAGGAAATTGGTTGTGTTCCATTTTTTTCTCATAAAACCATAAAGAAAGAACAATTTAATTACATTGAAAGGTAACACAAAAAAAAAGTTTAAAGTGTTACATTAAAACTCCTTTTCCCCCTTGTACCAGAAGACCTATGCTGTAAGGCAAGTAGATTTCTTTATTGTAGGGTGCCCAAATTCTTCTTCATGTTACATTATAATCAAATTAAGCATGTATTTCCTTTTCTGCATCCTTAAGTATAGTGCCAGGAAGGATTTATTTTCATATTCTCTTGGCAAGTGATCACATTACACCTTTGCTTCCATCTTCCCTCCATCAGAAACCTTACAGCTAAACTGATTTAACTGGAAGCAACCTCACATTTTTTAAATAAATTTACAGTAATGCACTCTACAGTGACTGTTGTTTCATTCACCTGTCACTGTGAAGGGTTTCACGCTTGAGTGAAAAAGAAATACTAGCTTGCGAAATGCTTCTCAAATGAGAGTTGAGACATTTGCAGAAATGTAAATGAACTTTGAGCACAGCTGGTCTCATATCTGCATACTGTGGATGTGTGACTCTGAAAAGAAAAGCTGCTGATGACTGAAACTTCTGGTGAAGTTTTCAATAACTTCCTGATCCTGACTCTTTTCTTACCTTTACACCGGCCACCCACATGATGCTGCAGGGAAATTTAGCTTCTTATCGGTTTGTCTGGGCAACTATCTTGCAGTTTAGTGAGAACGCCTGAACCTGCAGCAATGAAAACGTTCTTTGTTAAATATGGTGGCAAACAGATCCCAGAAAATGTGATTCAGGGGGTCATAAAAGATGAACTTTCAACAATTGTTACATTATTTCTTAAACCAGAATGCTTAAGTGCTCTCCGCTCTGACTTGCTCCGTCTGAAAAGCTGCACACTAGCAGCCTTATAGGCCCGTTTGTGTTCATCAGTTACGTAATTGGCCTGCATTCACAAGAGGTTACAGTGGAGTGCCTGTTGCTTGAGGTTTTCACTCGAGCTCTATCAAAAATGTATGCTAGGCCCAAATGTGGGGATTTTAAGTAGAAATACTCAAACGCATCACTTCTTTCCAGTCAAAGAAGTACAGTATTTTTATCGTTTTTAAGACAGCCAAAATCAAGTTACATGCTTTCTTTAAGACTGATGAAAAGTGTGTACAATCTAAACATTAGTACTTATGACCTCATAACTGCCGTATTTAGTATGTGCTAAAATAATCAGAGCTGTGGAACACATCCATTCTAAGCCCATATTCTTCAAGTTTTATTTTTTAAAATTGTTTTTGCAAGAGATCAAGCTGAAAACACTGGCCTCGGTTTAGTGTGGTGCTTCACTGAAGATGTTTACACACGTGGGTAAAGGCACATTGAGTATGAATGTATGCAATCGACATGTGTAACAAATTTGTTATGTGGAAACCTTCATTCATATGTGACAAAGGCCGATCACTTGTGAGTTCACGTGTGACATTATTTTATTTCCATATGTTAGATTGTTAATTCGCATGTGAAAACATCCCGTCCCTTTTTCAAAAATATTCAGTTCACATGATTTTGTGTTTTTTTTCTCATGTGAAAAGGCAAATTTTACATAACATCTTCATCAGAGGTACCAGCTTTCTGTCTCCTCTGAACCACTCTGTGATCATTTCTGTCAACAGCAAATCCATCACAAGACAGGAACTGTCATTAAGCTGCATTTTGTGTCTTTTGTCAGAGGACTCACTGATCAGAAAATAGTGATTTGAATGACATCTTAATGCAGCAACTCAAGAAACACTGTTTACCCGGGTTCCGTTTCACAAAAGAGAGCCCTGCTTGCACAAAGATTACAAACAGTCTTCTCCAATAATTGTCGCTTGTAAATTCAGGATAAACTGGTGCGTCCCGCGGGGATCTTGTATGATCATGCAGGAGTCGCAGGTATTGTTTGTTTTGATTAGAGAAATGTGTCAAAATGATGCAAAATGAAATTAGCTCATGTCGCAAATTGCAGCTTGCATGTGTAAGATTTGGTGGTACAGGCACCTGATTAACATCTGAACAGTAATTGCAGCAGAAAATATACTAATGAGAATAACTAACTGCAATAAAACACAGTGAAGGTGATGCTGGAGGCCACATAATGGAGATTTAACCAGCTTTGACCCAGCAGAGCCTGTATAATCAGCCCATACAAGCTTATCACATACATACCGGTATCAGCACATATTTTTAATGTGCCTGAGTTAAAAAAAAAAAAAAACACATATTGGTTTTACTAAACTTTATAAGTATCTGTATCTGCTTTAAAAGCCCAGTAGCTTTTTGCTTTCCACAATTAGGGCTGCAACCACTAATGACTAAAATGATTTAAAATGGATTGTAAAAAATAGTCAGCAGCAAATTTCATCACTGATCAGCTGGGTCGAGGGACATCAAGTATATATTTGGCCGGTCATGCATGTTGGCCTGCAGGTTGCATACACACACACACGCGCACACACTGTCCGCTAACAATTGTCCAGTCTGAGGTCAAATGAAGCTCGATGCAGGAACATCTCCTCCGTGATCACTGATCCATCGCAAAAAGGAGAGAAAATAGACGGAAGGGATTTCTCTCTGTTATGTAAGTTAACCTGTAATTGTGTGTTTGTGTGTATAAAGAGACACAAACCTGCCAGAGACTGTAGATATAGCCAACTCTAAAATAACTCATATTGGGTCGAGGAGACACTTGAGTGTAATGTGATGTATGGATTTTTTGGAATATTTCATGCTGTTAGCGAGAGACAGTCTAAAGTGAATCCTTTATTTCTTTTAAACAAACTTTAGTACTATCCGATCAAATACATTATACATTTCAGTCTTATTCTCAGTGCGTGGCTGCATCCCGAATTTCCGTCTATTTATTTGTATTATTTGTACCGTAGTGGCCTCGTCTCTACTTGCCTTGCAAGTTATTTGAAAGAGTGTTACGCAAAACGAGGAATACATTTTGATACATACATATACAAAAAACATACTTTTTGTTTCTGATTAATAATTGCTTCATACAAATGATTTGATTTTCAAACTAGTTGCTAGCTGCAGCCCTCTTTGATGTTTCAAGGTGGACAGTTTGTTTTGCAGGGCAATCTGAAAGCCTGCGAAAGCCAATTGTTTTCGCACATAAACTGCGTTTTTCAAATCCAGCTACACATGAGAGACTCCTCTGGTTGTTTTCAGATGTACTCTGTGTGTACTCTGTAGCAAAGTCAATAACCAGACTTAGACAGCCTAAGATCTAAAGCGGCACATATTCAACGCTGTATTGAGGGTCGTAGAAACGCTCCAAGCAATATCCATGTTCCTATGCTCATTATTGCCACTGCTCTGGGTTTCAAGAGGGTGCTTATGCTTATCAAAGAGTGAATTATCAAGCATGACATAAACAGGCATAATTAGACCATCAATCAAGTAAATTAGTTATGGATTATCTCTCTGTAATTGACCCTTTTGTATTACGGGTTCAAAGTGAAACTTAGCTGAAGGTTTTAAAAGTGGCCTGGGTGGTTGTGATTTATGTTTTCCTTCCTGCCTCTTATTAATATAGTGGAGAGGGTGTCCTTTTGTATATGCTCATCAGATTCCAGCAATTACAATCTCTCTGGGCTACGCAGCTGCTGTTATTTTGTCCCCGCTGTATTGGTGATGACTTATCCCCTTGAAATGTGTTGAAGGCTTGCAAAATCGCACAGGAAAGAGAATGGATATACACTGGCATTTTTTGAAATACATTATTTGATCATGAAATGGGGCAACGGTCGAGTTTAAGTGATGAATCATAGGCTAATACTCAAAGGCAATGGCTTGGCTGCGAGCAGTCCATGCCAATATGGCACTTCAGGATCCTGGAATGCTTTCTGGCCGGGCCTCTCTGAGATCTCTAAATGAACTTGACGTACTGTATCAGAGGAGATAACAACAAAAGGGCTGCCAATGTGTGGAGGTGATTTGCATTGAGGCACTGCTGGGCCTTCTACTATACCTGAGTGAGCTCTCAGACAGGTTTCCAGACACTCTTTGGTAAAGCAAGCAGCATGCCGGTGATTGTGACGTCTTGAGATGTTTACCGCAGAGCTGAGCAAGAGGAGGCGGGGCGGCCGCATGTCTCATCCTCTGTACAGCCCCACGAGTCTGCGACTGTTGCTCGAAAAATCACTTGACCAGAAAGCTGAATGAGAGTGAGTGAGAGTTGAGTGAGCACTTTGAGATCTGGGCACCATCTATTCAAATTACACTGCGATTTTTCCAGGTGTAGCGGTTGTTGGGCTTGCTGTAAACGTGTATGTATGTTTGATTCATGCTGATCAAGATGCATAGAAGCACAGCAGTAGGAACAAAAAAAAAAATACATGCAGCATGTGTGACATGATCCATAGACTTCTTTAAAGCTTCAAATGTCTTTTCATATAACAGTTTCACCATTTCAAATATGAGGATATTCAGTTTTTTTTGTTATTATAATTTTATACAATGAAACATTAATATAAACTGCTTTTCTAATGTTAATTTGGACTAGGGTTGAGCAAAACATATTAATTAATCAGCTGATGAGAAAAAGAATGAACATTTCTGTATGTTTTGAAACCTCGAACCCTTTACACTACACAGTAGCTTCATTTTAGCAGGGAGCAAAAGAAATGAAGGGTTGTACAGCAGAGGTCAGAGGAAGTGAGTTGGGCCAGCAGCCATCGCAGCTGAGCGTAATAGCATGAGACGCCCGTCAGTCAAGCAAACACCACCACAAACATACCACTCTTTATACATTAATATCCTGTGAACAGAAAAGGAGACGCATTAGAAGAAGTGGCATTAGCTATTCAGAGCCTCGCTTCTGTAAAGAAAAAAAAAAAACAGTTGACTTTGTATTTCTAGAGAGAAGCTGGAAGTTTTCCCATTCACTTCAAAACAGTTTTATTCAGAGCCAGCATCTAGCAGCCATCAGGGAGCTGCATCTTAAGGCACTTCCACATTAATTTCAACACTCAGCCATGGTTGTTGGCGCTCTAGGCTCAGTATGGCATCTGTGGACCTTGGCATTTCTTCTTGTCCTTTCACGATTACTGAAAGCTTCGGAAGTTTTGAGTTTAAAAGTGCAGCTTGTGTAAGACTTTTGACTAAATTCAGTAAATTTTCTTTTTAATTTCTGAATATTAGTTGCATTCTTATCATTGTTGCCAAACACACTCTGCCATCTTTGTTTTTGCATCAACCCTGATTTAGACTTTTTGATTCTGCGTTGCAGGAGCCCATAGAAAACACATACTGTAAGGCAAGATTGTCACTTCAGTTACACACACATTCTTGTGCTTGTTATAAATATTGCACTGGAAGGTTTTCTTTCTGTATTAGTTTGTGACCTCTTGCTGTTAATTGTGTAACCAACAACAAATCCTCAAATAATATCTAAGCATAACAGCAGCCGATAGCAGCAGGGACCAAATAAGAAGTAGTGCAAAGCTGCTCTGACAATGGCTTCTGTTGTTTTATACACAATAGGCTTCTCAGTGGTTGAAAATGTTAGCGTCTTAATTCATTTAATTTATTCTGCTTGTCATCTTTTTTTTATCAATGCATCCAGAAAGTGAACTCTACTTCTTCTTCTTTCAATCAGAACTTTTCAGCTCTATTAGAGCCAACAGATGTGATCGAACACTTTTATATATCTGAGACACTCTAAATTCAGAAGCGAATGGCATAAATGTAAAACTAGATATTTGTTTGTCTGTCAGGATGCATCTGTTGTCAGAAAAAGGGATCCCACGCATAGATCAGAACTTAAAACCCACATTGAACGCATTCCCCATCTGCTAAGTCTGATTGATGATCATATTCCCTTTAGATAAAAAAACAGATTATGACGAGAAAGTGTGGTGACACATCAGGAACCAGAACACAAAACCCATTATTTTTGTACTTTCTTGTTTTAAAAGCGTTAATTTCATGGTGTGACCTATTTTCCATTTTTACCATTGCATTCTCTGTAGCATGAGGTAATTGAGGAGCACCGGCTTCTTCACTATTGGATAACTGCTGTCCTATGTTCCAGTTGTCAGAGTAGTGATGGTGTGTGTGTGTGTGTGTGTGTGTGTGTGTGTGTGTGTGTGTGTGTGTGTGTGTGGGAGCCTGCAGGGAAGGCCCATGCTGCGGATATCTGTCACTCACATTTTCCAAAGAGCTTATCACAGAGGGAACATTTTCTGCTTCACCAGTTATTTGAATTGAGATTTTTTTTTCTATGTGTCTGCGTAATACAGATTCTTACAGAATGAAATTGGCAGTGTTAATATGCAACTTTATACTGTAGAGATATTAAATACCAGACGTGCCATCATTTGATATAGGAATACCAGACTGTTTTAAATTCATCTCACTCCGGTTTTAAAGCATGAATGAATGGATGATGTCAGCTGACCTGCGCAGAGCAGAACGCGTTCTAATTTTATGCCATTATGAATGTGGCACTTCTCAAAGGTTACAATATTAACACACATTTTTACATTCAGTGTTTTTTTATGTCATATCTACGAGTGAAATGCTTTCGATGTGACGGTTCAGTGTTCTCACAGCAGGCATTAATGTCAAAGCCGTGATGGAGCAGATGGCGAGGAGACGCCTCAAGTGAAAATCCCTTAAAGGCATCTGTTAATTGTTTTTGAAGAGGAACACGAGTTGCCGCTGTATGCGGGAGCTGCGTCTGAGCGTGACATCTTTCCGAGCTTGATTTCATTATCATATCAGATGACCAGCCGCACTTTCCGATCAACATCAAGCATATGCGGTTGCCATAATCCTGTGTATCTAATACGGCTCCGGACTGTCGCTTTAAGGTCAAACCTCATTAAAGTTGTGAATCATTTTTGGTGCTTGTCCCAGGGGCCCTGACTGAACGTGTAGTAACATCATCATGATCATGATATAATACACAGTTGACATGTCGTGAATGGTTGAGAGAGTCTGTTAATTATCCGTCGTACAGTACAGTAACACAGCGGGATTAAGGTTCAGATGGTAAATTCAGTTAAATGTATCTTACCACAGCACTAATTGTATCTGTAACATTATGGTTATGTTATAATCACCCATTTTCTCTTTGTTTAAGAGAAATATTTTTTAATTTGTTAATGGTTTCCATCTGTTGTTGTTTCTTTTAATTGCAAAGATGAAACTTCAAACTTCCTGTGGGTATTTCACTTTAAAGTTCCTGTGAAATGAAAAAAAATAGCACTTTTATTGTATATATCTGGCTCAATATCTCACCTGTAAGCCAATATCTGGATTGTCTGGCATACTAAAGCCAATGCCTATTCGCCCATCATGTTGTCATGAATGTACAAAGAGAAAGATGGCAGAGTGGAATTTTTTCTGGAGGCGAGGGCCAAACAGATTGTTATACAAAACTACAAGTGTATAACCAATTTGGGTAAAACTGGATCATATCTTGTGGAGAAAATATCTCCTGGTTTGCCTCTGATGTTTTCCGACTGCTCTGCCTCAACTATGGACAAAAAGCTTTGCTGAAGAAACTGGTAACTACTGCTAATCCACAGCCTAACAATGAACACCTCCGGTCCGGGGCTGTTTGCAGCCTCAGAGAATGACAGAGGCCAATTACAATACCGAGTTGATTTATGGAGGTTCCCAATAGACAGATACTGGTGGCTTTGTAGCTAAAGTAAGGGCTGACTGCTGCTAAGTTTAGCTGCCGTTAGGTACTTGGCTTGGGAAGCCGTGAAGCTAGGTAAGCGCTCCTATTTGCTGACTCAGCCCCGGGGTTCCAGGAGCCAAGCCTGGCGAGAAAACCACCTCGGTTCTGTATTCCCTGACGTCAAACTGGCCTCTGTCTTCTTGGAGGCTGTGTTGATCCGCAAACATGCAGAAGCAAATAGCACTCTCACAACTATCATGTTGTACTTATGGACTTAGTGCTGTGGAAATGCAGATTACTCTGAATTTATAAAGAAAACAAGTAGACAGAACAAGTGTGATTCTTTACTCTGATGCACAGTTTGCACATACAAATTCAGTTGTACTAAGTCTCTGAGCTTACACTGTATGACTTTGTGTGACTCCTTTCTTGGTTAAGTTGATTTTCTTTCAACTTCAAACACACTCAAAACGATCTTGAATCTTCAAGATTCATGAAAGTTTAGCTTGTATCCCCTTAAGAATTTCAGCATTGTTGCAATCAAGTGGGTAGAAGAGGTTAAACAGTGCCAGTGTGCAAAGATCACAGGTTCTGGACTTTTGAAGAAATGTCAGACTTAATGTATGCCAATGCAGAGGCGACCGCTGCTTGTTATATATGAATAACCAAATAACATAAAAGATCTATACAATGATATCCTCACATTCATAATATTTGCATTTTATGTCTCACTTGTCCTTAAATGTATTGCCTGCCACACATTGATTTGGCCTCTGTATGCACTGGCAAGCCCCGTACTAATTCCTTGAGTAAGATATTCAGCCATTGCCCTTTTTAACAGCCCAAAGTTTCCTGACCAACTTCACGTTAATAACCAATCAGCCCCAGAGTCCGGCGTTGTGTTGTTGCCTGGAATTTATTTGTCCTCCCATAAATTATTCAGTATTTTTGCATCGACTAACTGCCATACCTTTAAGGTTGTGCATCCAAGACCTTGGCACACCTTGCATGTTAATATGGCCCGACTCACAAGGTGAAAGACACTCCCCAAATGACCACGGTTTTAGTAGAGCTATCCTAAGAGGCAGAAGTTTTGTCATGCTGCCTCATGGGTTTGTCAAAGAGATCTGTACATTAATTTCTCGCTCCTGTATGTCACACTCTGAGCCTGTTGCTGTCTGTGCAGCGAAGTAACAGCTTGTTGGGCAGAACGTCAGATTATTGCACTGTGGAATGCCCCTTTGTTGTCAGGCCAGCATAGTGTGAGGTATCATGGCCTGTCACCACCAGGATGTCAATGCAGATCCTCAGTCCATCTGTCTATACACATCCACTGTGACGCCACATCCCATCCCCTCTGACACTCGATGCAATTACAAGCGCCTGGCAGAGGCCCGGCAGCCTGCGGCCGAGATAAAACAAGCTCACGGGGAACCACATTGCTTAAGTTCGATCTCGCTGCTCGTCAGGAAATGAAGTTGAACCCGTGCGTGGCAGTTGTCATGTTGTTGTGGGCCCCTCAGAAAACCGTCCTCTAAATGTACAAATCCACCATAGTTTGTCAAGAGACCCGAGACAGATTGTGTCGTGCTAGAAGAGGAAGCAGACTTGAAATAATTCACTTGAATTATAGATTGATGCAATTCTCACGTGTAGTGTGATATTTTTTATGGTTGACGGCGTACTATGCAGGACTTGTAACTGAAAGTTTCTACAGGCTACTCATACGTAAGATACATGAAAATGCCCGAAATCTCAACAGTCATTATACGTCATTTCAATATTGGTGTAGAAATTGATGTAAGTGGGTGTATATAAAACTAAAATCTTAATTCTGACTTTACAATAAAGGCTGATAGACTATTGCATTTGTGATATCACTGCGTCTCTTCATTTTTCTTCATGTCGTATGGAATGGCGCTGGAGAAAGAGGACACTGTGGACTGTTGTTGCGCAGGTATCACACTGGTTGTTTTAGGGGGGCCACCAGCATTTGCTTGAGACTGGGACCGGTAAAACGATTAGTGGTATTACCTGACTGCATGCTACTCTGTTTCAAGTCTGTGAATAGAAAGAATATCTCCACACTACTGAATTCCTCAGACCCATCTTTTCAACAATGCCTTCGTATTTTGAGACTTGGGCTATTGTCCATTGGGCCATCTTCTTTGGTAACGCTGTCGCTCGAGTTAACATTTTCTGTCGTCATTTTCCCTTTTATCTCGCTCCCTGTCCTGATGCACTGACGCGCACGACTGCAAGAGCCCAAACATTAGCGCGCGTGGCGCTGCCGCCTGTTTCTCCTTATCTAACCTGACGCGGCTTATACTCTATTCCAACATGGATGGAATGAGACCACGTTCTATATTTCTATAATTATCTTTATTGTTTTATCGCCCAGCCTTATGTGCATGTGACATCTCGTCCCAGTGGTCACCATTGCAAATTGGAGCTGAAAGCCTGAATGAACATCCTGCGCCTCAATCTTCAACTTTAGCTTAAACAAAAAAAAAAAAAAAAAATCTACTTGAATTGTTGGAGCAACTTTTACTTCAGCACTTTTCAGCATCCTATTGAAAGAAAGCTGGACACTACAGCTAGCTTGTATTCATCTCTCACCATCTCTACTCCCACCTGCCACTAAGAGAAATATTCTAGGTCAAATGTAATATGCAGTCTACTGAGGTCATGTTAGATAACAGGTAATGAAGACCTTCAAACTTTCAAAAATTGAAATGGCTATCTCCTGCAGCCACCTGGGGCTACCGGTCTGAGAGTGAAGATTCCTACTGCAGGTCTTAAGTGATGTAAAGACCTACTGATCAGCAGGTAAGAAGTGCTTTGGGGGAGGTTTTGCACCTAAGCCTCAGCTGTGAATGCATGGTGCTGATTGGATAATTGTCCTCATGTGTGAGTGCTGTGGCTACGGATGTGCTGTAAGAAGGTGAGGTGCTGAGACATCTGCAGTCAAAGGGAAATGATGCCCACTTTAGGTGCAACTGCAGTTATTCAAACTGCTCAGAATAGAAAACATGCCGGTAAAACGGATGATAACTAAAGATGTTGAGGCTTTGCTTTGATTATCAGTGTCATAAACAATATAAGTGTTGTCTGTGAACATTGTGCTGTGAACATAGCCATTATTTGTATCTGTTGGAACAATACTATGTTGGATGACTGTGCCGGAAGAAGATGATCACTTTTCTAAACCTGCCGTTGCATGAACAGGAATGCATGAGAGTTTGCAAAGCAGTCCAGTCCAGTCTTAAACACTGTATATTCAAATATGGGTCTTCTTATGGTGGACTCATTGCTTTAGTCTCTTTAAAACTCTTGATTGAAACCCTTCATTCAAAAATCAGTTGCAGAGGGTTAAAACTTTCATCGTAAACTCACCCAAGGTGAATCTTACATACACAGCAGGACTCTAGTTAACTTTTTTTATTCTAGTTTTCACCAAATTTCCCCCTTCGTTTTTGAGCCTGTTGTGCACATTATTTTTATATTCCTCTTAAAGGTACAATGAGTTAGATATAATGCCACCTAGCCGTGTAGCTGCAGAATGTGCCATGTCTCACCCGCTTAAAACATGAACTGAAAAAGGCCCTCTCCAGTGTTTTGTTTGTCCATTCCTGGCCACTGTAGAAACATGGTGGTACAACATTGCTGCCCCCTCTGTAAAAGGCTCATTCTGAGGTAACAACAACGCAAGGATTCTTTTTTTCGCATGATTATACACTAGTCAAAAATATAATTATGAATATTATATTCCATTTGTGCCCCTAAGTCTGACACAGTGGAGGTTTAATATTGAGGCAGTATTTACCGAGTTTATGTGAAAGTAAGTTGGCAGACAGAGGGCATGTTGTAGTTGTAGCAAAATATTTTTTTAACATTAATACATTTTAGAGGCATATATCCCATGCAAATGGTGTGATAAATGGCAAAATTTGAGTAGTTACCTTAATTTGCCTCCCATTTATAAAAATGCTCTGAATGTTTCAGTCCAGACTTAAAATGATGCCGGATGAATTATGAGAACAATTTTCCTGTTGGTGGCTCTAACAGCCACTGATTTTTAAAAAAAAAAAAAAAACATTCTGAGCAAATGTTCAAACTTTTAAATCAATGTTTTTCCCCTTAATGATTAATGAAGACTGGTTGCAATGTTGCTGCTTGCGGCTGTACGTTTTTGAGTTTCTCTCTGTGTAAAGATTCTGTTGTTTTTGTCCTACAGAGTCAGCTCATCTCGTAATAATCCCAGGGAAGTCACTGTGTTTACATACCGAATATGTAATTTCTAACGCCATGTAAAATCTACCAGAGCACAGTGTTCAAAACCACAAATGTAAAAAGAGTTGATCTGGATAGGAGGACTCGCTGTAGCTTTGAATCTTTAAGCTCAGATAGAAGCAAAACAGACATGAATTCCTGTGTGAATGTTATTGATTATTACTGTAGACTATTAAAGTCCCTCATTGAATGTGAAAACAAGTGAATCTTTGTCTAAACAAAACACAAACACTTAACGCAGATTCCATCAGTCTTGAGAATAATAAAAGCATCTACTGCTGCGGGTAGCTGTGTGAACATACTGGTGGAAAAGGAATCTGCTAACTTTTGAGAGCCTTTATTGAACTAGCGAGAGTCTCCGGCCGACCACTTGCAGTCTCGGCGTGCTGACATCAGCCATCTTGCTTCTCTTAACTGACATTTAGCTCAGGCACAGTAGTGCTGATGTGGTGGCTTCAAGCAGACCAGTTTTTCCTCATCTAAATTTATTCAGGCAAGGTTCATTTGCTCACCTCTGGTTGCCCCACACCTCAGATTCAAAACACAACCACACCTGGGAGCTGCCCAGCACAACTACAGTTTTATACTTCTGATCACTGAGTAGCTTCTCTGGAGCAGCTGAAGGTTACGTGCCTTGCTTAAGGGCGGTTTTAAGGTAATCATTAAGCAGATTTTCCCAAATGATACATGGATTTGAACCAATGACCCTCTGCTCAGAAGTCTGCATTAGTTAACTACTGCCTCAGTAGTTTAAGCCGAAAGGCTTTTTTTTTTTTTTTTTTTTACGCTGTATTTTAACTTATTTTTACTCATCATGATGAATGATAAAGTACATGCAGCTCAGTGAATCTGAAAATGTATAGGTGTATTTGATTCAATCGGGCTCCATTTAAAATGAACTGTATTGCATTCCCACAAATTGTTCATTGTGTTACTGAAGACCTCAGGGTGTGGCTGATAGGAGGGTTGCTAGTTTTCAAAAAAAAGGATCATCAACCAAAGTTTTTTTTTAAAAAATGTATTTACTTTTTCATCTTGGGCCATCATCAGGTCAATATGTTGGGGGATAACTGATGTGAAAATCTGTATGAATTTTCAAACCAGTGATTGTGGTGGCATTCCACTAAAATAGAAATCTTGTGATGGCACTAAAGAAAAAGCCAGGGACAACCGCAGTCGATAAGATTCGTCCTCTCGGGACTTTGCCTATCTGACAAAATCTCATGACAATACATGCAGCAGACACTGAGAAATTTCACACAAAATCAAATTTGGTGAACTCATGGTGGCACTAGAGGCTAGCATGATGAAAACTAATCTGATCAGTCTGCGCTTATATTGTGTAATTAAACATACAACTGACCACAATTCTGAGCCTCTTTCCAGGGTGTCACAATTGTGTCAAGTCAATGCAAAGAGCTTTAAAAGGGTCAGTTCACCAATATTATATAGCTAAAGACATATTTTTACACTTATCCCTCAATGGTGCTGGAATTGGGTTTATTGTCCTGAGGTTTTGCATCTTTTACATTCCTGTTGCTGGCCCAGTACAGAGGAGGTGAGCAGTGGGGAACTCGAGAGCATCCCGGCTACTCTGGATAATCCACACACCTTGCCTAGTTTTCACTGGAGTTTCTTTATAGTCTAACACAGGTAGTCCTAATGAAAGCTATTGATTGTGAGCTCTTTGAATTATTCAGCGCATCCAGTACATTATTCTTTGAAAGTAACTTTATATTTGAGGAGAAGAAAATTACTTTCACCTCTACTGTATTTGGGTGGCGGCCAAAGTTGTGTGTAAAACTTTTACAAATAATGTCGAAGCAATCTGCATGGCTGGATATTGTTAACAATATGAGAGGTTTATGAAGTGTTTTTTTGTTCTTATTATGAGTAGGTAGACCTTTGAAGATGTTTACTTTGCGGATTCATAAATCACTTCACATCCACATGTCTATGTTTGCTGACCTCTGTATGCCCTGGCAGCTTGTTAAGTGTACTAAACGAGTTAACCAACAAAATTTGCAAATAATCCCCATGTGGCATAAGAACTCGGCAAAGACGCACACTTACTCAGATAAAAGGAAGTGTCAGAGGAGGCAAGAGGAGGGATTATCAGTTCAATCTGATCTCCCACGCTCAGTCATTACAGCAATATGTTGTGTGTGCATCCTCCTGCACAGTGCTTTGTAAGAATCACTTAAATTCAGGAAGATAATCATTCGTTGCCAGTTTGGGCGTAGAGGCTCTTACTATAAAAGATGATTATCCAGTAAAATGTGACATTTTCAGCAATTAGGAGCATTGCAGCTGCTGTAGGGAACCTGGGATCTGCGGGTCTGACACAGCAGGCCTGACAACGGATTGTGGCATTTATACATTAAGATTTAAGAACAATTCAAACCTATTACATTATTGCCATGTCAACACTGTGCAGAGAAAACACACAGACACAGACACACAGACACACACACACACACACACACACGTATATAAAGTAAATGAAAAACGAACAGCAAAAACAGTTATCGCATTTATACATTCAGACAAATGTAACAGATGATACCATTATCAGGAATTAATGGGTGAGGCCAGCCCATTAATTCTTGATTATAGACAGCTCAGAGGCCATTATCCCACTTATACCATGGTCACTTGCCAAAGGAAAGAAAAAAGATCATTAATATATATTTTCTTCTTTTTTTTTTTGTGCGATCAAAAGCTGAAGGTTTTCCACCAGCCATAATTCTGTTTCCCTGGCAACACCTGGAGGTTTATAGCAGGAACAATCATCATCATCACATTTGATTCTTATGCGTGGAACTGCTGTTTGACTTGGCGACGGGAGATAAACTAGTCCACTCAGCTCATGGATGCCTTTGGTCCAGCAATGAGGCAGAAGCCAAAATTATGCTGCAATCAAAGTCATATCTTCAAAGTTACTGTCCCCCAAATCTTTTCCCTTTGTGCTGCTACCTACCCATGTTAAAAGTGCTTGTTTGTCAGTGCTTGCTCCGCCACTACAAGTACTTGTGCATTCAAGTATCGAACAGTCTCAGGACGTGTGCTATTCCTGGGGTGTCCTAGTATCGGCTTTTGTCTGCTTCGAATTATCGACAACGGCTTTTAACAATCCACCTCTAGTTCCTTATTGTGCCTGCCACGGTTGTGTATTCAAAGACCTCAGAGAACTTAACTACTCTTTGCAAGTCTTCAACAAGTTTGGCACTCATCTAAACATACTTATCCTTGCAAGGTTAAAAGCTTGATGGATTCAAACTCAGACAAATCACTGCTTTTATTTTGCTCAGCTGTGAGTCTGTCTCTATTATGCAGCGTTGGCTGCGAGCTGGAGTTTGTGCAGACAAGTGCTGAAGGTTGCTTGGGCACAGTCTCTTCTATGTTCAGGCGAAGGACAGTTTTTGATTAAACCAGACAGGTAATTATGTATTATTCCCATCAACAATCATGTGTCTTTATGTCAAATAGATTTTTAGTCTTCCAGTGACTGACATGGCTCTTAAGTATTGATTAGGCCTCACAGTATCTGGATACTGTGAGGCCTAATGGATCTCACTTAGCAGAGAGAACACGCTTAATCTCTCTCTTTATGCTGCTGTAGCGCAGGCTTTTGTGATTACAAATAGTTCTTGAAATTAAATCCATTTTATCAGGCTTGAATATTTCTTAAATATTGGAAATCATCCAGGGTGAAATTGTTTGTCATTTCATTAAGGAGACGGAGGTACTCACAGAAATCAGAGCACTCATTTGGCCCGCCAGTTTCAGACAGTGTGCAGATTGAAGAACAGCGCATGATCCTACAAAGCAATCGTGTTGTGATCCTTTTTTTTTTAACATTTCCTGCCATATTTTTTTTTTACTCAAATAGATAGGATTGGAAAGTCAATGTCTGGGAATTTACAGATGCACAAAATAAAAATGTGCACCATTCTACTCTAACCTCAAATTATGGCTGCAGAAATGTTAATGTAAAGTTCAATTTTGTTGAAATTTGGTCACACAACCAGGCGGAAAATCAATGTAGTGACCAGCATCCACGCTCTTTTTCATGTGTTTGTTTGTTTTACATAGTCAAAAATATCTTGTTACAATGTGATGTTTGAGTAGAAAATCTTGGGTCCTGGATGCCCCCATTATACACTCCAACCACCCAAACATTGTCACACACCAATGACTCCATTGCAGTGGCACTGCCCGATTGTAGTGCTCTGCCGCAGTAGGACAGTGGGCCTCTCTACACCACAAAAACTGCTCAGGAATGCCCAGAAAAACACAAACAGTACACAGCGCTAATCTGGAGAAAACTGTCCCAGATCCCAATCATCCATGGAGGTCCCAGCTCGCAACCTACAAAGCTCAAAGGATCTGCCACCAAAGCCTCGGTACCAGACGCCACATGAAGCGCTCAGCGGTCCTGTGTCCATGCCTCGGCGTCAGAGATTGTTTGGAGGCACAAAGAGGACCTACACAATATTTGGCAGGTGGCTTTTAATGTTTTGGCTGATTGGTGTAAATTACACTGCACTGAAAATAGATAGCATTTAATTTGCGCTACACAAGAAATCACATTATATTGTGTTCAATAAGTGCAAATCCACTAGCAAATCCTGATACAGGCTCTCGACTGTTGGCAACATCAAGGCAACGCACATTTTACGATGTCTAATCAATATGATAGGTTGTAAAAGCCTGGTTCAGATGTCTGGTCTGCTGACATACTGTATACCTTAATCCTAATAGTTCTTATTTATGTTTTTGTTTTAATGTTAAAATCAGTGTCTGGCATTTAATTCTAGTTGTTTAATTGCATTTCAGATGAAAAGTTTTTTTTTTAATTTAAATTCTAAAGTAAAGAGTAGTTTGTATAAAGTGCTGTTAGTCTTGAAACTCAGGTGAGCTTTTGACATATTTATGCTTAGAATAACACTGCTGTGCAATTACCTCTCATTAGCATTTTGATTTGATGTAAATTGTATTATTTCTGCAGCTTTCTATGCGTTATACATATGATAATGAAATCAAAGTAAGTATTACTTCAGTGGTGATGATGACTGACACCACTGATTCAAGTGTTTCTAAAGACACCAGTATGGCAGTGCAATAAACATTAAAATCTTGAGTTGTCCTTTGTGCATAATGCCAACGACGTTAGATGCAAAAGTTTCCCAAGTCATAGTTTATGGTTGACTCTGAACTGAGTGTATCGAAATCTAGATTAAAATGCATAATTAAGGGAAAAGCATCTCTATACACATTCTTTAGATGGGTTGAAAGTGTTCACAGAGGCACTTTCTCACTTCACTTTATATAAACCACCACAACAAATCCATCTTATGTGCTCGCTCTGTATATACAGTGTACAAAAGTAAAGATATACAGACTAGAGCTAGATGCATATCAAGCAGTAATATAGCAGAGGAGGCAGTGGCTGCCTTTGCAATAGAAAATAACATTTTTTTGAATTCACATCACACATCCTGCCTCGTGGATCCAGGAGAACTTTGTGTTGTGTGCCGTGGAGTAAAAAAGGTGTACCGAAGTGTTTGTGATTATACACAATTTTTTGGAGATCCGCTCTCTTGGCTACAAAGTTTCAGCATGTGTGGAAATTTTTAGCAAACTTTCCACATTGCTCTTTAATATTAAACAGTGGAGTGTGTTGGGAGTTTCCAACAGTTTCAAATGAAACAGTCCCTTGGCAGCAGGGGGTCGCATAAATAAGCACGAAACTTATTTGAATATTTCACGGTAAGAAAATGCAGCCCTGTCACTAATAATCAGGACATGCATCAGTGGTTACATAGGAGTAGCAAAATAATGTTAAAGGAGCTCCTGGTGATCAATCTTTAATGCATATGACTGTAAACAGCAGCCGGAGAGAAGAAAGGCTGTTGTTATTCTGAATGCACAAGTGTCGAAGATTTCACATTGAAGCCTCGTCGCTCGACTTATAATTCCTGTTCAGCTATCAGATAATTGGTTAGTAAACGAGACGCTAATAAACAAGATATTTTTTTTCTTCAATTTGTCATGCTTCCTTCTGGTCAAAGTCAACTGAACTGTCAGGAACCTATGAGCTCATTTCCATATTGTTTGCAGTTGTATAATGACTCAAAATTAGCTTCTAATTAAATCTGAGGAATTCACACTTGAGTGCAGACGGTGTGTGTGTCTGTGTGTGCACACGTCTGTGTGTGTATGCGAGTGTTTGGCGTCCAATGAAAATCATTTAGAAGTTCTTCACAGAGGAGGCAGAAAATAATGGGTGATACACTTGAGTGAAAACACATTATCAGGGATCAAGTTTACTTTGAGTGAAGGTAAATGTTGTTTATGTCAGATGCAGATTGAAGCTGCAACAGTTTTTGTACAGCACCAGTGTCTGATTTTGATGTGATTACCATAAATTTAGGGGCATTTCAATCAAACTTCTGTAAGTTCGCCTCAGTCAGCCTGTGTACTACAGTGGAATACGTCTTCTACATATTTGACAGGTCTGTGCTCAAAAACCCTTTAACAAGTTTGACACAAAGAAATTGTGTAGCCTGGTTTTAGTTGTATCGATTCTGTTCGCCCCCGGCATTTCAAACGTGGTTTTCCTCCACTTTGTCTTGTGCTGCCAGCTCTTGCGTGGTGCCTGGCCTGAAAAATCACTTATCAATAAATGCTATGTGTTGGCGCATGCTATCAATCAACAAACATGTAGGATACAGTGAAATAAGTACAGCAATAGTTTGTGTTTCCCTCTCCTCGCAGGCTGCTTTTTTGCAAACTCTGAACTGCATTTATCACTATTCAACTGGCTTTTCTTTTTTTTTTTTGCTGTTTCTTTCAAATGAGTATCCCTTCTCATTGTTTGGTAATTGCACTGTAAGCTCATCGAGGCAATTTGCTAATTTACTGCACAATGTAAGTGCATTCCTGTAAACTATTCAGCTACTTCGCCTATACGCAGGCAGATGGTTTCATTTGTATGTGGTCGTTAAACCACATGTCCTCCGCGCTGATCGGTTATTTGAATTTGCATTTAAATGTGTTTGACCTTGAGACTTTGCACACGCTGCCTCCTCTTTGTTGCTTCACACCTTTAATTGGCTAATTATTTTGGGTTTTGTGCTCAGCCTGCTTCATTATACTTTGTGTTTGTTTTTGCTTTCTCGTGTGTTGCTGGCGAGAGGTGATTAGGCAGGAGATTTGTAAGTGTCGGTTTTCCTCAGTAATTTTGTTTTTAAGGAATTGGCGTATGATCTCGAAGTTTAAGGGGGTGCAAAATTTGTGACAAAAAAGCCTTAGGTCCAGTTTGGCCTGTCCTGCTGTAAAAAGATAGTGAGGTTGGGAGATGAGTATCATCTAAGTTGACCGACTGACTGCGAGAGCTGTAGTTTGGTCTGTCAGAATAATACAAATGTGATAAACAGCCTCTGAGTAAGTCTGCTCTCACAGAAAGGGCCCACGGTAGAGGAGTTTGTGCAGCAGACCCAGTGATCTCAGCATAAACACAGCACAGGTGGCAGGTAACAATGTGAGCCAAGACTGAAAATGCTGTGTGAAATTAAACAAATACCGGAGTGTTGTCTTCTCTGTTAACATAGGCTTTTGCAGCTTTGGAGGCTTCAGAGGCTCTCAGAGGCAGAGGTGCTGCGCTTGCTCATCAACAACACAATCATTTTAAGATTCTCAAACCTGTCAAGGGTTAGTCATCGTAATTGACAGCTACCGACACGCACGCCATTTGTTTTGTGGTACGGCTCACCTGTAGCTGACGGATGATGACATTTGTCTTCTGCATTAGATAGAATTGCATCTGACAAATCCTGCACGAGGAGCCTGCGATGAGAGACGCTTTCCAAGTCTGCAAAACGCAGGAGACAAAAAAAAAACCTAACCTTAAAGCTCAGCATTCTAGCATATCTTTCAGAGTAACAAAGATGAAGCCATTTTGAGGGAGAACAAAGGTAGAGCTGGGGCTTTTTTTTAATCTGAGGCACAAGAATGCTGCACTCAATGTCTAAGATTTTGTTTGATAAAACCTGCAATTCCATTTTCCAGGCTTATATTATTTGTTGTTGCACCGCACGAGTTACATAAAGGCACCTACTGGTAAACTGCACCAGGGAATGAATGAATGTTAATTCAGTTGAGAAACATTCTGGCCGTACCAGAGCAGAGGGAAAAAAAAAAAAAGCATGTGAATGATTAGCATGTTGATGCATCTCTGTTTTCTGCGACAAATGACATTTTAATTTGACATCACACAAGGCTTTTCAGTCACCTTGGTCGTCCCCATCAGGTACATTAACATGCAGTGATGATCCCTACAGCCTTATATGCTTTATGCCAAAGAGCTGTCGCATCACAATAACAGATTGTCATTTTGCTCAGCCATCCACCTGGGCACAATCCATGGCCACAGCGAGGAGTGTTTACATCCCAGTAAGCCGACGACACTGATAAGCAAAAGCTCATTTGATGAGGAGCCGCGTAAACAATCGGGTTCGTTTTAGGTAACATAAATATTCGACGCAGATGGAAATTGGCCTCTTGAGGATCAGTGATGAAAGCCGTTGCAATGCCTAAGTGCAGTTCATGAGGAACTGGTCTCCGTCAGATACAGACACGCGTCTCTTTTCATGCCCTTCATATCTGTCTCTCTCTGTAGATAAGATCTAAACACAGATTGCAGGTTTGAGCAGCTTTTCAAGCTTCCTGCTTGCTTTTATTGGAGCTAATTGCTACTCGATGGGAAGAAAAATAAACCGGTTTGTATTAACATTAACATGCATTCACTGTTTCATATTCAAGTTCAGGGGTTAGTCTGGAAAAAGACAACGCAGATAAGGTGCTTACATGCCGCCGTTTTACGTATTGCCGAGCTTTCGTGCTCAGGGTTTACAATAAGATGGATAGAGGCTTATCCCCGCCACTGTAAACTGGATGTGGTGCTTGGAGGCAGCCCCCAAACTTTGACTTTTATTCACGTAGTACACATGGGTCAGACATGACTATCAAACTAGATATCATCATTAAATATGCATTTAAATATGGTCATTTCTCAAATGAAAACGCTAAAAGGCAGTCTTTATGGTGGCTTAGGATAAATGCTAAAACCTTTCCCCATTATGTGATGCAAGCCTGGTGAAGAATAACTAAAATTTAAAATGTCAGGGTACCTCTTCATCTTATTTCAGCTTTTATTAGACTTTTATTAGAAATCCATCTCCTGCAGGATGGCAATTTCAGGCCGCATGAAAAGTGCTCTTGATGTTCTCTTTTATTTTTCTGTGCTTTGGGTTTATTATTCTGATTATAAAGCATATTGTTGCTTTACCTTTTTAAGGCTTTATGCAATAGAGACAGTTTTTTTATAATCAAGCTTAAGGATCCCTTTGATAGATTGGTAGATGCGTTGAGACCGAGCCTCTTCATCTTGTTTACGCTCGGTGCTTCTCAGCATTGCGATTGCGAGCAGGACCATCTGCTCGTGCGGAAACACTAACCGGCTTACTTTCAGCACTACGAGAAGATTCCAGGAGAGAATAATTACAGCTTTCTGAAATGAGTTTTCACAGACAGCTGACTATTTTCAAAAGTCTCCGTTTTGTTCCTAATTACACCGACGTAATTTATGTTTTTGCATCCTGAAATCCAATATTTGAGGTGTGCGACCTTACAAACTTATAATAACTTCAGTTTAGGTGCGAGCAGTTAACGTAGCACAGTGGAGGATGGCATTTAGTGGCTTTAAAAGTGAGCGTCTCAGATGAGCAGCGGTGTGATCACACAAAGTCTAACAGAAGAGGTGGGATATCAGATATAATTAGATTCATTGTCTGACTTAAAAAGGTGTCTGAATTGTGTTTTTTTTTTTTTTTTTTTTTCCCCCCCCCCCCCCTATTTTTTTTTTTTTTTTTTTTTTTCCCCCCCCCAGCCATCGTGATTTTTTTTTTTATTTTTTAAATACTTTTTCAGTGATATTAATCATTACAGCTAGTGGGCCCTGGTGCTGTCATGTTTAATAATATCACAAGTGGTGCATTTCTCTCAAAACAGATGCCAGATCACCAAATGCTCCACACTTAGAACAAGCTACCGTATAGAAATGCAATAACAAATGAATGATATATGTGGGAGACAAAGACGACAGATAATATTGTCACATTTCCATATTTTCCTGGAGAAAATGCTCTGCTCCTCCCCCTTAAAGCCATAAGAGTGAATCATGTTTTTGTTGTTACACTACAATACTGTGAGTATAAAGATGGCACTACCCTCCATTAGGGGTGGGCCATCGACCATTCTTAGATCGTTGTTGATCTTGAAGGTGTCCACAATCTACTTTTCAGGTGAATCAGATTGCAGTACGTCCTCTTACGCCTGTTTTAAATAACCTCGTTAATGAGGGGCGTAAAATTACATCAGTAATCCAAAAGAGTGATGTAGTAGACTACATATCTACGCTGATTGGACAAATTACCGAACGTGGCTCCTCTTATAAACACTGCAGAGCGAATGAAAGCCATTAACTCTGCGAAAGAGCACCTTGTGCTGAAAGAACAGCTATTTCTAATGCAATGTCATGTCTCGCTGAAGTCTACAGGACATTTAAAAATTGAGGAAAAAAGATCACCGTGGACCATTGTATTATTTTCTGGTCAGGTCACCCACTCCGTTCCTCTGTCTCACTATTCTTTGCACCACCTAATTTTGGTTTTGTGTAGTAGTGTTGCAACAATAGAAGGTGCGGGCTGTTTAACAGAACTAATGGAGAAGAGCATGACCCTATTCTCAGGGGGCTGTAAAGTCCCAAGATCAACAACATGAAAAAATAATGAGTTCAGCCTCTAAAAAGGCAACCGCAGCAGAGTAACATAATGATACAGGAAGCGGTGTGCATACTGGCTGCTCTTTATGGCCGGCGTCACTCCCCTGCTTCTGCTTCAGCTCTCCGTTAAAACGACCGTGAATGATTAGCAGATGCACGGAGTAATTTGATAATGTACGTCATATGCACATGGACTCTGGTATGCGCGATCAGCTGGTTCAAAGTACAACTTCAAATCTTGCAACAGAAATCGGATCATTTTGCAGCAGACACAGTTGGATTGATTTTTGTATTTGACGTGTAATGACTGGTTGGCTGATAATAGTGTCAAGTTCGGATGCCAGTTCTGGTCTCATGGTTGTAATCTCCTCTGGGGACGGAGGGGTTATGTTTCTTATGTTTTCCCAAATCAAGTTCTGACTCTGAACTTTAGATTGATAGAAAAAAACGCTCTGATCTTCGGTTTGCCCTTTTCAACAGTTCACGCGTTCTTACCTTTAAACCTTCATGAGCTGTGACAGAACATTTTAACGCACACAGTGGCACTTGAAGCGCTGACTCTTTCGCTGGAACGGGGCGGCAGAAACTGAATCATGGTAATCCAAACCCAAACCAAAAGATTTGGCAGTGAGTATGTTTGAGCAGGTTTTAAGAGTCTCTGCCAGGAACTGCTCACAATGAAAGTACAACATTAAAACTGTGTCTTTTCAATACCAGTGTCTGCATGACCCACCTCAGTAAGCCTCCGTAAACATTACACAAACAAAAACATCAATCAATCTGCAGTGGATTATAAGTATGCTGTGTTCCACAAAAATACTGTTCGGACAATGCAGCTGCAGTTCTTAAACAGGGCGCCTCCTGCTGTCGAGTGAGTGTGCTGGGACAGTCTACGAAGTGAAACACCGAAAAACCGAAACTTAATTCCTGTGTAGTGCCACCAAATTCACTCCACACATGGAAAATTCAACAAAGTTCGAATTCAAGTTCTGTAGCATAGACCAACAGAGGATGTATGAGGTCATTTTGGTGCTTATCCCATGCGAACGCATCACGCGAAACACAGACGTGCGGTGGTAATTCCTAAATCACATGAGGTACCCTGGTAATTCCACACCCCTAAAACAGAGCATGATGACCAGTTTAATCCCAAACTGAGTTTATCATTGAAAAGAAGTGCATGAAGTCACATTCCTAAAATGTTGTTTTTGGGTTCCGTCTGGCGCTTGGACACTTTGTCCTTAATGGGTTTTCCACTCTTGAAAACAAATTGTGCACGTTTGACTCTCTTGTTAATGCATCAGAATTGGTGTAGCACCACTACAGTAGCTAACAAATATGTTATGAGTGCCCAAATGCAATTAACTGAAGTCGATTCAGTAGGTTTTGATGGGATTTGAGAAGGTTAAGGGCTCAGAGGATTTCATTGGCCCAAATTGTATGGTTTAAAACATGAAAATTACCCCAAATTTAAATATGAGATATCACTTATCAGCAATGTGAAATCTAAATCTATTCCCACATTTTTTTCTGTTGGCACCCATTTTTATAGCCAATCAGGTTTCCATTGGACTTTCATGAGATGATTGATGATAAACTCAGAGATTAGTAAGGCCACGGCAAACATGAATGAACATGGTGGAGCAACACTTTTAATAATTTGGAAGGAATGTAGTATTGCTATTTGTAATAGTTCTTATCTTATGTCAGCACCTTCCACTTAACATAATAGAAGACCAAGAACCAACGTAACTTTTTGGTTTCTTTATTGCTTTAAGTTTTATTGATGCAGAGACTCCGCAGGTGAATATACATTTCTTTGTGTTAGTGTCAGAGGTTGATGGCTAGCCGAGTCAGACCAGGTACAAAAGTGTGCTGAAAAATAAACCTGTTGTAGCAAAGTGAAATACTGCTTTAACAAAAGACGGGTAAATTGTTCTCCTCTGCCATTTTTCTTCGAAAATGTAGCAAAGTGACTTTTTTGTCAAATGCTTCAAAGAAAGAAATGCCCACCTCCGTCCTCCTTTGAATTATTTCCTCTTACAGTGGATATTTTTGCACAACGCATGCACGTAATTGTATCCTTACAGCTTTGATGGATGAGCCTCAAGAGTTAAAGTCTTATAGATTTTGTAGGTTTGTGCAGTGTTATTTTAGCAGTCTCTTCCGGCTTTCCCTGTTCTTTTGAGTAGACGGATGAAGGTATGGGCACAGTGAGGGCAATGGAGTGTGGCTTGCCTCAACCCTGTCACTTTGATAGAGTGAATACATTGTGAGAGATAATGGAAACTTTCTATTCAGCGAGGGCTGGAATAAAGAGAGCCTTCCTACTCATTCATCAACATTGATTACTGTACAGCTCATGGCCTGGAAAGAGCATGGGAGCACTACTTCTCACAAAGACTCTGCTGAATTGCAGGTAGAGGAATCAGAAAACAACAAAAGTGCAATACTGGCCTTTTAAGAAACATCACCCCAATTTGTTTTAAGGTGAACGTGTACAAGATCTGAAACACTGAGCTTTAGGGTTATAAGGAAGGTTACTCTGTATATACGGCTTTGCAGAACCAACTTGAAGTAATTTTGCAACTGTAGTCTGCAGCAGCTTATATTTTATTTAATGTGCTTAAGCAGCGCAAGACGCTCGAATTAAGAGCATTTAGTGAATGTTCGCGCGCAACAGGTGCTTTACCTGTGTCATGTCAAATTTCACCGAATCCTTATTAACTCCACTTAAGCCATTAGCGACACTGCTGCTGCGTATATGTTATGTTAATAAAGTCACATCGAAGACATTACGTGATATTAGCACTTTCACCCCAGAGTGACAGTCTGATGACTGCTCTGCTTCCTCTCACTTTGGGATCGTGATAGTAGTATTCGCATTAAGTTGTTAAGACAGCTTGCCCCAGAGGACATTTTACCATGTCACTCTGTCTTTTCTCTGTGGTTTTTGCACATTAACACGCGAATGTGACTGATCAAGGTTAGTGCTTAATGTTTTCATTTGGCAATCTTTTAAAGTAGAAAAAAAACACCCTTTTATATTCATTTTTTTAATACTTCTTTTTTTTTAATCATACCCTTTTAGTCGGAGTTAACTTTTTTTTTTTTTTCCCAAAGCTGGATCATTTCTTTGTTAACTGGCTTTTTCAGAGTTTACCTCTTTTTTCCGTTTGCAGGATTCACCAGCATATAAAATTAACAATATTTTTCGTTATCAGTTCATTTTCGTTGAATCCTTTAGCAACTATTGCATTTACAACAATAGAAAACAGGGCGAAGCAAATCCTCCCCTTTGAGAGGCCTGAACCAATACTAGCTTATTTCATATTTTTGTGTGATAAATAATCGTATTTCATTGAGCTGTTGATCGGGTCAGAAGCAGCAGTTTCTGCAAAAAAGACAATAAGAGCTTGAGATCATGGGAGTTGCTGTCTTTACTGTTAAACATCTACTATTACCGATCTATCTGATGTGGCTCAGGCAGAAATGCTAATTCACGTTGCGGTTGGTCATGTTCACAGACTTCCTTCCTTACTCTCTGGCGTATCATCTGATGTTTCCCCAGACATTGTAGCAATAAGCGATTACATGCAGGGATTTATTTGGTTTTTTTTGGGGGGGGGGGTTTGGGATTATGTCAGTAAACAACTAAACACAATATATTAACAGGTCTAGTCAGTTTTAGACATTTTAATGCAGAAATGTTGCAGATGCTATCTTTAATGTAGCTCCTATGTTGGTGGCCCTTGTGTAAATGCACTCCACAGTTGCTGCAACCCCCGTATTTTCACTTGAGTTGGACTCCCTTCAAGCAAGTCGGATAAGACGGGGTGTATTCCGCATCTGCAGTGTGTGTGTGTGTGTGTGTGTGTGTGGAGGTTTTGCATTCTGAGCTGCTGAATGTGAAGTACTTCAAGTCTCAAGTGACAATCAGAAACAATCCTAAAACATTTTTTTTCCCTCCGCTGCTTGATGAAGTCAAGGCAGCAGCGATAATTGTCATTATTATTATTATGAGCTGCTCAGTTTGCTTCGACACACTCCAGTGGCGCTTGCTTGTCAATATTTTCCCTCCTCCACCTCCCTGGAGCAGGTACTGTATATCGCTCACCTTATGGTTGAGCACCTTGTGTTCTGCACCTCATTTAGAATCTGTGCCGTCAGCATTACTTGGGTGTCATGTCATATCACACTGCGAGTTGGCTATCAACTTAAAACTGTTTAAGCTAAACAGACCTCGTTTCCTTATTCATTTGTCCAGGACCCAAGAGTGAGAGGAGCTGACTGCTGGCAAAGCCTGCATCAGTGAACTGCCTTCTTAGCTGCCCCTGGGTGATGTTTTTTCAGTCCATATAATGTGAAAACTGTAGCGTGATATAAGAAAACATGAAAAAAAAAAAAAGGATGATAACAGCATGTAGATTCACACATTTACAGCGCTGCACCCCTCAGCACACAAGGACTCTAAATTAAAGCAGTGTGTAGCGGACTACAGTCTTAGGAATAGCTATTTTCTATCAAGTGGCAGTTAGTTTGATAACAAGCCTGGCTTGTTAGCTTAATATCATTTCACTACAGTTGTCTGGAGCATAGTAAAGGCTCCGCTCCTCCACGGCCGTGTGGCCAGAGGCCTGTGATGCATACTGAACAATTTAGAGAGCATCGCTATGAAAATATCAACAGAGATTCTGGCAGCGCTGTGAACTAAAACAAAAGACAGAATCACTTCTGACTGTTCAACGTTTTGCGATAAAGGATGGTCATAAAAACAGACATCAGACACAAGAACTGTCATATGTCTCATGCACACGGTCCGGTTTGATAAACCAAATGAACATGTCATTATTTCATCTCCAGGCTTTGTTCGTGCTGACATTGTGTTTTTGTCACTCCGTTGTTCTCGGACAAATTGAGGTACAGTACTTGTGTTATCAGGACGTTAAGGCCTGTTTACTCTGCATTTACTGTGCAACGCGCTTCTCGACAGATTTAATTACACACAGCAGACAGGGACAAGAATGGATAAAAGTTAGCAAAATACATTTCTCCCCTCATGATTCACTGCATGCAGCAACATTTCAAGTGTTCAGGCTCTCCAAGGGGAAAGCTTTCTTGGTGACACGTCTTGGCAGTAATGCCGCTGCAGTAGCTTATAGTCAGAACAATAACAAATCTTGCTGAATAAGCTGTCGCGTGTTCATATGAGAGCAAGACCCCGTCTGCTCTCCCTGTTCAGCTGGAGTCTTAGCATGAAGCCGGCCCATTGAAAAGCTTTTCAGTTCAATCCAAGCAAATCTTCTTCTGAGGTGCTTTTGTTGCTTACTCAATTGATACGTATGGCAATCTCACAGCAGCCAAGTTATAAATAACAAAGGCAGCGACATGGAGCTGAATTATTTTTTGGCACACCAATAAATAGGACACAATGATTGCACAGATTCTTTAATTCAAGAAGTCCTTGATTGATACTTTAGTAAAACGTACTAAATACAAGCTTGGCAGCAGTGCAAGCCAGCAGCCAGTGCCCTCAGCAGGTAAACAAAGATATGAATATAAAAATGAAGCGCGATCTCTGTTACAACAGCTGGTACTTGCGTATAGTACATGCATAGGCCTGATTGGTTCGACTGTTTAGCATAATGCAAGAATTGCAAGGTGGCAATTCCCTGGGGTGAAATTGTTTTAGAGGAGATGGCGTCCAGATGTGTCTCAGAGAGGACTGTAAATATGCAAAGATTCAAATGTGCTTTCTGCAAAGTGGGTGTCAACTCACTTGTATGAGCACTTCCAAGCAAACACAAAAATGAGAACAGAAAAGTTCCAACATAGCAAGCAGTCTGGCACAAAACCTACTTTTTGCAAAAGTTTTTTAATCTCCGCGTACCTTTAGTAAGAACACCAGAAGCACTCTCAACAGTTAAGCTAGATCATCCTAAATTTCCCTTCAGCGCCAGAGTACTGTAGAGCGGGAGCTTTTCCTGCCATCCTTGTGATGATGCTGTGATATCAAAACACAGGACCAGAGTGGGATATCTTGCTTCCTCCTCATCTATGCGCTATGATGAACTTATGAAGTCTTATCTGGCTCACCAGGATATAGAGATCGACTTGCAGACTCTGGCACTTTGACATGAAGAATTGTATTTGACCTTGAAGGTAGGGGAATCTGGCTCAATACAACATAGAGTCAAATCCATTTTAGATCAGTCTTAAGAGTTAATACTGCCCCTTTTATATGCTTATATTTGCTTATTTATATTCTGGCGCAAGTGTACACATTAATCCTCTTACTGTATAATTATCTCTAATGTATCATTTGTTTAAATGGCAAAGAAAATACTGCATGTTTTCCATAACCTGTAAAATGGCTGTGCTGCAGTCAAATTTCAGCAGGCTACTGTGGGTTTATTAAACATGTTGGATACTGGGTGGGAAGACAAATATGTCCTTCACACAGAGGATTAGATATTATCAGCTTGTGTTTCCCACAGCGAGCCCAGCCCACTCAGTGTACACCTCAGTACTGCATAGTTAAGCAAACAGAGAAGCCTGGAGTCAGGCGTGGTCGCTGGCAGCATGATGAGGATGAGTAACAAGGGCTTGGAGATAGTTAGAAAGGGCAGGAACATACCTGTTCATGCCGCCTGTGTTCATTAAATCTACGTTTTGTGAAGGTATGCTCGTTTGTGTGTGTGTAAAAAGAGAAAACACTCGGATCGTAGCTGTTTTATTGATTAACTTTTACTTTTCAGTGGATCACTGCTTAATTATTCAGTCAGACTGCCACCCTCATTTTTGTCAATATCATTATGCACATGCTGTGTCATGGATTTCTACTTTAAAGCCGGTTTCTCACTCGAGCAGGATGCTTGAAAGAAAAAAAAAGACCTCCATCTCTAACATTACTAACTCGTAGTAAGGCGTAATGTTGATTTCTGTATGAAGCAGCGCTGTGTGCAATTACATCCAAATTAAACAGATCATAGAATGTGTCACTGCAAAAGACAAAGACACCATCTTGCCTTTATGATCTCTTAGCATTCATTTCAAGCTAATCTCAAACAGTTGTCGACACAGCCGCACCGAAATCTACTGTGAGGTTGGCTCCAATACCGGAGCCAACCTCACAGTAGATTTCCTGGTATTTGGTTGGCTGGGAAACAAGGAGCTATAATTGATGGTGTAGGTCAGCCTTTCCTGGTCGCAAGCCGGGCTGGTAGCCATAGATAGCAGCATACGTCAAGTGCTCTGCCGAGTTGCTAATGGCATTTATTATGAGTAAAAGAGGCTTGCTGGGCCTGGTTGAGTAGTGTTTCTGTCATTATCTTGGGGTTCACAGAATATCCTCCCTATATTTCTGGAAACGATTTCCAGTAGTGATTGAATTGATGAGTGTGTGTGTGTGTGCGCGCGTGTGCGTGCGTGTAAGAGGAAAAGAGGAGGAGAAAAGCCAAGAATTGGGATTACCAAACCTGGAACTGAAAGAATTCCCACATTGGTTCCACCTCTTCAGTCAGCCACTTGATATAATAACAGAAATAATAAGACTGACAATGAAATAATAACCATCCAATATTTAAAAATGCCCTTAAGAGAGCAATTTACAAGAGAATGGGAATGATTAGTCCTTCTGGACCTTTTCAATGATTTTAAAAATTGCTCACCAGCTTCACCAAATGTTGTTGTTTTTTGGGGTGGCTGTAGTTTAGGAGTTTAGAGCAGGTCATCTAGTTATCAGAAGGTCGCTGGTTCAAATCCCCAGCTCTCCCCAGCTGCATGTCAAAGTATCCTTGAGCAAGATGCTGAACCCCAAATTGCTCCTGATGAGCAGTTGGTTCACATGGCAGCCTCTGTCAGCAGTGTGTGAATGTGACACGTGTTGTATCAGTGCACTATAGAAATGCAAGTCCATCCATTTCTATTTTGCAATTCTGGTGATGATCATTCACCTTTTGTAGATCAAGTAGATAAGGCTGACAATGAAATAATGTTGTACTTCCAAGTAGATCAAATCAGTGTTGGCGTGCGCACATTAAAAGGGATTAGATGGGGAATCAAATTGCCTAAATGAAGATATGGGCAAAACAGGTGACGACGAGGCTAAACTCGACTGCAAGTTTCTAATAAAGATTTGTTTCTGCAGGCATTACAGACGGTACGGCGCAGCGCTTTCTTCCCTTCTAATTAAGTTTTGTTTGTTGCATTGGGACCGAGGGCTTGCTTGTCATGACCACCCACTGGAAATGAAACTTGTCATACTTTCTTCAATGCCACATTCACTTGATGAGATAGAAAATGGAGTGTACGTAGGTGCAAAGACTTACAAAAATAAATCTGTCTGAACTCTCCCATTATGTGCCAAGTGGGACGGAGAGATTAAATCTGCTGTTGACTCGTGGGTTTATCAGCAGTCACATTGCCCTTGGCGAGGCCTCCTGTTGCTTGACTTAAGCACCGCTTGTGGCCATGTTTGTCTTTCTTGAAAAGATATTAGCCTTTATAATTGACATGGGCGAGTCTGCATCCAGGCCTTGATGTCCTATTTCAAGGCTATTTCTTAGCTCTCCGCCGAGCAAATGAAGTTAATTTTCTGCATGTAAGATTGCAGTTATGAGCATTATGAGCACTCAGCTCTGAGTCTTTGTGTAAATACATAATCAAGTTGTCATACATATGAAAAGCTTGCAGAAAAACATATTTCATTGCATACTCATTTATTACAGAATGACAATTGTCCCATAATTTAAAAAGGCTTTGAGTTTGTCAGTTGCTTCACTTTCTCAGTTTGTCTTCTATTGAATTTATATAACCTCATTCAGATTGCTATTAGTTTGTGTCATCAGTCATTAGATAAATATAGACACTGACAGATCTATTTCATCTCACGAAGACTATCTTGAACAGTTTTCAAATTATCAAGTTTCTCATATCCCGTTTTGACCCGCTATGGCCGTTTAATCGCAGAAATGATTGTCGTTGATTAGAGTATAACCGTGATATTATTCAGTGGTGGCAGACAACAGATGATCTCTGTCTTACCTGATTGTGGGAGGCTTATATAAACGACCCCATTATAATCAGGGAGATTGAGCAAACTTTAGATTTGCGTTGAAGTTGGGGGCTCTGTCTCAATTAAGTGTGCATTTTGACCTGAAAATCACCAAAAAATCATGCTTAGAGGGCTCTCAGGAAAGACTGGATAACATCTCATGCAATTTAAGCAAGGCAGCTCCTTTACAGCTCAGGTGGAGTCAGAAGTGAAAGCAGTATGACTGTAATCAGACTGATATTTTTATACATTATTTTCAGGCTGAATTGTTTACGCAGTCACTGAAATCGGAGCAATGGAGCATTGCAGTGGCTACATGGTAACTTGAGACACATGGTGACTGTGACACACATTTCACGTGTGCAGAGACGATGTTCAAACAGCCCTGTTAGAGCCCAGTGTACTCCATTTTATACAGCCCACTTGTGTCGCAGTTATAATAAAGCAAACATGAAAAGGCTTCAGGTGGCATTTAACGATGCACAGTGAAGCTTGCACAAGCTCCCAAGATGGACAAGTGTAAGTCATATTTGTGACTAATAATGTTAGCACCTTTCATGCTGGGTTTGGGAATTTACAGTGTACAAATATATGTCTCGATAAATTGGTTTAATAACTTGAATCCTTATGTCCTTGGCTGAGCGTCCACAAAGTGACACTCCTCTTGTTTTTGGAAACATCGGGACAGATGTCGGCACTTTATTTAATCATGTAGACTTATTAACTACATTAATATTTCTCTGTATTGTTGTTGTCCTCACATTTTACATTATTACATTTAAGTGATCGAGACTTCATGTTGTAAGACTGTTGGTAATCAAAGCTGTTTCTCTTGTTTACTTTTTTTTTTATATTCTTTGTTCACAGCATTCCCTCAGTTATTAAATTAACTGGAATAACTTGCTCAGTGCTACTGCTAAACAACTTAATCAAGCGCGAAAACAAAAAGGTGAGAAAGGGAAAAGGGAGCTTGTTCATCTAATTTGAGTCAGTTGTTTTTCAGGTGCAATAATTACCATTTTCCAGTAGGTTATGTGAAGAAAAGTAATATTCTGTATTTAAATGTACTGGGACAGTTATAATAATATATGATAAACTACATTTACGTAGCACTTTTAAAAGATTTCAAAGTGTTTTACAGAAATAAACATCAAATATAAACAAAAACAAATTGAAACAACAAAGAGATCATGAAATATAAGATTTAAGTGTGTTTACAAAGCTTTTGATTTAAAAAAAAAAAAAGAAAAAAAAAAGAAAATTGCACTGTAAATTATTTATTTACACAAATACATCTGGGTACCTCTTAAGGATGAATAAAGTAAATATCTTCACTGGCTCTGATGCAATCTGTCCTATAGAACATTTCTTATTCATTACTGCAGAGGTTCTCAAACCTTTCATGGCAGGGACTCCTACACTGACACAAATTAGACAACGGGCCACAATTTGATAAGATTTGGTCCCAGGGTGCCCTGTCTGATAAGAATTTTGCTTTTGCCTGTTTTAACTCAGAAAGTGCAGTATTGCATCCCGTTACTACATACATACGTGGATGGAATTCTAATGAAAATAAATGTTTGCCTCCTGGAACCTCTAAAAGGAAACATGGGGTTCCCCACACTGCACTTTTGAGAACCACTGCATTAATGGATGGCTGAAGGACGACCACACACTTCAAACACGAGACAAGTAGACAGCATATTTGTTGCAGTCTGAGGTCATTAATGGAAATCTGTATACAGCACAAATTGTGGAGCTGCATGACTCTCCTATTAATCCTGTTAAGACTTCAAGGACAAGCCTCTTCTTCTTGCATATGTTCGGTTTCTTAATTTTATTTGCTGGACATTTTACTGGCAGCCCAGCGAAGAATCAGACAGCTCTGAGATTAAATCACAGTGCAAAACATCACTTTATATTTTGAATTTATCAAAACATCCAAGTCATCCTCTTTGGCAACATGACATTTTCAAGGCAGCGAGCTCAGACTGTAAGGCTCTTGCTTTTTTAAGTGTCTTACTATCTGTTTTTATCTTCATATTGCCAGTGAAGGGATGTGCCAGAGACAGCATCTGCCCGTACTGTTTTAGATTTGGTGCCAGTGGCTGGCAGTTTAGGGCACTCGAGCTGGCCAGAGTACCACTGCAGTCCTTTTTAGACTAGACAGATGGAGTCATAAGCCGAAGATTACGCCAACCAGTGGTCGATGAAATGGCAGATGGGTGGGAACTTGTGAAGCATCTCATTAGCTATGTGGTATAACTGTTATCTTCCTAATTACTTTTTCACTCTGGGATCGTTAGGACTGGATGACTTTTAGCAGTGAAAAATGATTTTCTGTAATGCAACTCTATTCACTTACATACCATTTGAATAATCCATCATGGTCATAGTAAGTTACTTAATAGGCAGATGTACATTAGATTTGTCTTAAATGAGACTATTCCCATAAATGGATGGAATTACACAGCTCAAATGCTCAGATTATCAGCATTTAACTGATGTATGTTTTTAAAAAGCCTTTTTGGATTCAATTATGGCTGAATTGTCAGGGGTATGTGGAAATGATAGTCCACTGATGTTTAATAATTAGATTAGGACAATAATAGGATTCAATATATTTCTTTGTCCTCTGTGGCAGATATTTTAATAGGAGTTGAGACCCTACCAGGCCATTAGCCAGATGGGTCAGAGCAACTTAATCTCCAAACAATGTCTTCAATGGAGCAAATGACCTAATTAGCTTCATAATACAGGACAAACCACACAGTGAGTCGCAAATGAAGAAATGGAAATGTAGTTTCTATTAAGTGCAATTATGCATGTTTTAAGTGACAGCAGTTGAGCAGACAAGTCGTGAGAGGCACACACGCTGTCAAACCCGATACTCTAAAATGTAATGAAATTTCTCTTAGTTTGGAGGAATATTCTGATTGATAATTATTTCTTTTTACAACTCTTGACCTTTTTGACAAACTCGGAGACAGGAGAGGATAAAAGGCTCCAAAATAAACCTCTCCCATCAAATCGCCTCATAGATTTGAATAGCGACGGGCTGATTAAGAGGTGGTAACCTGCTCAGTTTAACCTCTCTTCTTGCTGTTAAGTGATTTCGAAAAGGCGCCTTCTCCATAAAGCGTCTCAAACCCCCGTGGGTGCCACTGTGGAGTTCTGCTCATCTGGCAATGTAATACGGATCGTTTGTTTTGAGATACAACTGATTAGCTTTTATTTACTGGAATTCAGTCTGCTTTGACAAGCTGCTCCGCTGATACAGGAAGTACAGTGTAATAGGCTCGACACATGGTGGGCGACCAAAGACAAAGCCCGATGAAATATGCCGCCCCATGTGATGAATCAGCCGGTGATGAATGCAGGTCCAGAGTTGATTGCGGTTTGGTTGTGCTCGACGAAAGGTTGTGTTAGAAAAGGAATTAAACTTCATTGCCTTGTGTTTGTGAGGAGTCTTTTCGGCCTCATTCTAACTGAATTAGGTGCTGCTGCGATAAGCGTTTGGTTGTGTGGCAGCGGGTGGAGGACACAACTGGGAGAGTGTCATCATTTGGTACGTGAAGTCCACCTGGATAGTGTCCAATTTCCGGCTCCCAGCTTGGGAGTAACAGCTTCCAGAGAGGCTTATTGCATCCGCGACAAGTTTGCAAGTATTCCTCATGCCCTGCTGGTGCAGTCTGCAGGCAGCACGATGTTGTTTAGACCAATTTAGCAGACCTCTGAATGTTCATGTGTTTTTTTTTATACAACAGTATCTGTTTCACCCTGAAACTGAATGTGTCATGTTAACCAGCACTTCAATCATAAGTATTAAATACACAAGGTTGTGTTTCTCCAAAATTTCATACTGTTGATACAGTTTTTTTTGGGGGGGTGGACCCCTGAGGTCCACACTGCCACAGCCTAAACACACAGCCCACTCTCAAAAATAATGTGATGGCTGGTTTTCATCACAATGCCTGGTTTGGTCTAAAAGAGTAGGGTAGAGAGACTTACTCAGACGAGATTAATCTGATGTGTCTGGATCAGGTGGAAATGATCACAAGTTAAGAAAAGTTTTCTACTTTGATAGACTGCATCGTAAACCTACATTTGATGTATTCCAGAGCATGAAAATCCTTGGACGAATGACTTAAGAACAACACCTTTGTCCTTTTGGGGACATTATTGCCTTTATTTAATAGTATAGGGTGGCGACGGACTGGAAATATGGTGAGAGACAGAGCGGTTAATGCACACAGGTCCCTGACTGGATGCAAACTGGGGAAGCTGAAATAACCTGGTTTATTAACCCTTGTTTTATTGAAATGAGTACAGGAGAGGAGACTTTTAGATTGTCTTAATGCCCCCTTGCGTTACATTTGTAGCAGAAATTGAACTGAAACAGCTATCTGAAGGAAACATCTTCAATCAATAAATATTTCTGTACAAAAACAGACGAAGGAGTGAACTTTTTTTCCAGATTGGAGTAGAAGTGATTTACCATCAGCTGTCGTCCAAATGAGGTCAGCTGTAATTCAACTGCAGTTATCCAATTATAACACTGGAGGTGCTGCAGCATGCACCTGTTCCGTAAATCTTCAGAATGCACATAACCATAAAAAAAAAATAAGCAGTGAGGAAGAGAAAGTGTGCGTGTGTGTCCATGTGTCCTGAGTGTGTGTGTTTGCAGCTAATAATCCCACAGCACACAATGGCTGCAGTGCTGACTGACACTGGCTATCTGTCCCATTTATGAGCACGGGGGATTGTGGGAATTACACATCTTTACACTCACCTAACAACCACCCACAGCCTTGTTTGACATCACCTCATGCGGCCTGCTGTTCGTTATGAATGAATTGTGTTTAACTGGGGAAATGGCGGCTACAATTGTGGAACATTTGTTAAGAGACATTACTGGGCCTTGCAGGCAACCTGGATGTTCACAGAGTAGGTGTCATTTCCAGTTGAAGTGGCCATTGTGCGATGGTTTTATTGTGTCCCTGACTGCGGCTGCTTTTGTGGTATGCTTATCTGTTTCCATGCAATACCAGGACAGCAGCCAAAAAATAATGCGAACAATTGAGAGATCCTTTAGCTGCTGAAGAAGAGAAGAAATAGACAGTAAAAGGTCAAATTATTGAATAACGAGTCGGATTTAGTCTGGGTTCAATTTTTAAGTCGGGTTGTTTTTATCAGGTATTCTGTTTTTTAAGGTTCTGTCAACAAGAGAACGAATGTAGAGATTGCGGTAGAGAGCGTGCGAGGTCTGGGCGCACTCGGCGAAGGCATTTGAGCTATAAATGCTGCATGTGTACCGGTGCAGTCTGTAAATCAAATAAATGTGGGTTTTTTTTCATGGTGTTTTTTTTCTTTCTCATGAATAACTTGCTGGTTAAGGACAAAGTGACATCATGTCATGGTATTTCCCTCATATATTGAAAGCAAACGCAAGTCACATCCATTGTCCTTAGGCATAAATGTAAGTGTGAATGATTGTCTGTTGAAGCCTTATGATTAACTGTTGAGCCGTCCGTTGTGTTTCCCCGCCTTTTGCTCAGTGTGTGCTTGGATTGTCTCTGTGACCCTGAATAACAATAAGGGGGCGGATGAATTATTTATTATATATTGTTCATTTTCCCATCTGATTGAGGCAGCTATGTATAGACCGGAGCACGTTTTGGGTGTGACGTGCCGTCTTCACCGTGAGTGATGGGACTTCCCATTAGCCAAAGTCCACGTCAGTTACGTCCTCGTTTGGCAAGTGAAAACTTCTGGGATTTTTGTCTATCCTTTGCCATATGTCAGCTGTTGGATAGTCTGCCAAATTGGTTCTGAATGAAATGAAACATCTCAATTGTGTGCCAAAAAACAAGCTGTATAGGTGTGACCTCGAGGCTGATCTTTCACACCAAGCAGAGCAGAGTTTCAGCCCTGACATTGATCAGGGTCATTTCTGGGGTCCATTTAATTTGGTATTTTCCGTCTCCAGTGTGAAAGAACATGCATACAAAATGAAGCTGTAAATACAGAGTATTTGTTTGTAATTATGTATTACATTATGACTTTATATGAGGTTATTTTAGCTGCTTTAGTTGCTGGAACATCAGCATCCATAAAGGTTGGTCTCTACATAATGTAATCTTGCAGTTTGGGATAATGCCATCACTCCTTCCGCCAAAAGACATTGATGTTTTTTCCTCTTTTTGCCCCAAAAAGTAACATTTCTATGATTGTCACGCTCACGTCTGTTGAGATTCCACAGCTCTTTGTCAATGTTCCTTTTTTCGTTTCATCCACGGATCATACGTTTTTTATTCATTATATATTTTGAGAACAAGATCCATTTGTTTTGACAGATGCTTGTTCTGGGGCAGCGGCCAAGGCTCAGCTTGATTTTCTGGATTGTCACGCAAGACTTGTGGTTTATACTTTGTTGTCAGACAAACAAAATTGTTCATTTGGCACATTGGTGGATAATTATCTCTCCTCAAAGCGATGTAATTGTTGAACTTGTTTTAGTTGAGGGGGGAATGCAGGACATTGATTTTCGTCGGGAAAAGCCAAACTAACAAGTAGGCCAAAGTCCCATAAAGCCCAAAATGCAGTAGCAGTGCTGCTTTAAAACACCGCAGAAAGATGAATTGAGGTTGGAATCCAGGGATGTTTGGACGGCGTAATCACAAGAATAATAGCAGACATATTTTGAGAGATGGGGGAAGTTTTCATTTGCTTCAGGCGCACTGCTTTAGTTTATGTGTCTGAGCTGATGTTGTGTTTCGAGCAGAAGAATTACGTGTGGGAGGTTTAAAGCCGGCCGATCAGGAACCCCTTGAGATTTGACAAGTCATGCCCTTCATGCAGTAGCTGTTAATTATGTGTTTAATCATTTAGGATGTCTTTACTTTCAATCTTAATAACTCACCCTTTCCCCTCAAGCACTTAGCAAACGCAGTAGATTAGCAGTCATGTTTGAAGGTATATCTCCAAAGGTGACGGCAATGTCATTTTTCACAGGGCATAAAAATTGGCGCCAGACAGAGATTTTATGGGGGCTTATAATGGAATCAAAATGCATGTGATTTACAAAGTGGAAAAAGGAAAGTATAAAAACATCTATTTACTGTTGCCGTGACAGCCTCGAGTGATCAGATTTAATCCTCGCAGGTAGCTAATAAGCCTTTATCACAGAGGAGGTTTGTTCCATTCTTTGTGTGGGGATGGAGCAGTTAACGAACACGCTGCTCTCCTTGCTGACAGGGGTGTGTTTATTCAACTGTTTAACACCAATTCAAAGGTCCTGCCTGCTCTGAAAACCCCTTCACAGAGCAACAATGATGCCGAGTTTGATTGAGCTTTGAAATTAGACTACCAATTCTAATTAATGAATTGTTTTCTCTTGTTCTCTGCAATGAATAACACCGCTTTATTTAGTCGGCGGGGGGATTATCTCCACCACAGTTTACAGTCGTGACAACAACTCAACGTTACCTCAGAGAACATCCGCAAAATGCATTGCGGTCTCCTTTTCTTTTTCGCCATGTCTGGATTGAGCGCTGCCTTCGTCGCTTGAGCTTTATTTTCTTTGCTTTGATAACGTGGAATTGTAGCAAATCTTTTTTATCCACACAGATGTTTGCAGCGGCACTCAGTAGTTAACAGTTCACACAGCCCTGCTCCGGCAGCTGGCGCTACCTCTGAGGACTGGTTCAATCACAGGAGGCTTTCATGTGTCAAAGAATTTGAATAGTGACCTCTGTGACTCAGTGGCACGCTGGAGATGTGTTCTGCAGGTTGCAACGCTAATCTTGGCTGAAGTCTAAACAGGGAATTTATTAGCACTGCTGCGTACATGCATAACAAATTCCCTTCTCAGCCACATTTTAAAAGCTTTTGAGTATTCTGGAGGTGTCGGCAAGGATATTTGGAGGTGAGTTTAATTAGAGCACAACTCCCCTCTGCAGTGCTGGCAAAAGAATGCATAATAGCTCGAAGACACAAGAAAGCCGCTTTATAAGCTTGTCATGGTTTTGATTTCTTTACTCTTTACTTTATTTCTTTACTGTCCTAGAGGGTGGGTGTGGAAACTAAATAACTTTCTGTTAAGGGGCGAGACACGCATTATGGGAGACATTAAATAACCTTTTTCTCGTTAGATTCTGATGCAGTACAAGTTAACCTCGGGCACTTAAAGTATTTCTTCGAAAAAAGTGTGGTGTCTCTGTGTGTGGCTTGTATGTAAATTCAGTGTTCAAATATGAGCAAAAGCAATTGATTCTTCTTCTCCTCTGGGAATGAGCCAGGAACAGTCTGCGGCATGACAACACAAAGGAAGGGTAATTGTTGGTCACGTACATCTTGGCCAAATGTTGGCTCCTCAAACATCGCACTAAGTAATGGCAGCGGGCCAAAGAATAATTTATTATCATGCAGCCGCCAAAGCCATCACAGCTATGCCCCTTATAATAATATAGGAACATACACATCGTATTTAATATTATAGTTCAGATAATAGAGAGTAAAATGATAAAAGTGTTAACTATCTAAACAATTTAACTGCCAGATTAAATAATTGTTTATGTCTTGTTTTAGTGTGTAAATCAGTCCAGAAATGGTCCCATTTCCACCTCTTTGTAGTTGCAGTCATTTCCCCAGATCTAACAGTTAACACTGAACTCACCGAAGGCTGATTTCTGGGTTAAAGACTTTGTGTTGATACCTGTCAGAGACAGTTTTCAGTGTGAATGACAATGTTATTCACAGATTAGTCAAGATGGATTAGGAGTAATGATCTCTCAGCTCATATACGGAGATTTGTAGTGAGAACAGCATGTTTCAGAACATCTTTTATCGAGATTCAGGGCAGCATGTATAAGCTCTCTGACACCGCCCTGATGTTATTCACCTTTTGAGGTGCTGGAAAAATTGTTTTTATATGATGTAGGAGTGTGAAAATAAAGCTGATTTTTGGCATTTTAATAAAGAAAGATAGTCAAGGACATCAGATTTGTTCTGCAACCAGCCCTATTTTAGAATATTAAAGGTGAAATAAGTACTATTTTTATGGTCCCATGGCACAAAAAATGGCCTTAATACTATATGTCTGCAGGGTGGTTAGCCAAGACTTAACAATGACTTTTGTTACAGCCCAGGAATCCTCACTTTCTAAACTCATTTTTTCGCCCACACTCTCTGAAGCCAAGAATGCAACTGCACAGCAGCATTATAACTGCACTATTTGCATAAGATATGTACGTTTCCTCTCACAAGTGACACAGTAAACATACCATACCTCAACTGCAAACCATGTCATACTGATGTTGGCTTTAACTCTGTATGCCTTCTCAGTGTCTGTACATAATGTTAAAGTCATGTCATGTTAAAGGGTCAGTTCAGCAAATCAGAAAAAAACAAACCCTGAGTGATGGACAGTTTACTCTTTATCTGAGTTATCATTACGTGTTTCTGTCACTTCTGTTGCTTCTCCAGTACAATGAATTTTGCTTGTGGTGAAAACTGTGATTTGATTTGATTTTTAGACACATTCAAAGATAGTCAAAGAGAGTGCAAGTGAAACCATAGAGTGCAGTGCAACCATAGATAATTTAAACTCCATTAGATTTGGTTGGCATGAGACCTTTTTACATATCTTAAACCTTGGTACTAGAAAGCAAAATATCTCTATCTGCAAGGCTCCACTAGGGGTATTTCTTTTAATTATTCAAGCGACCCTTAACAGCTGACCCTTAACACTAAGCATACAAGGCCTGCATAAATATATACTATATATATTTATATATACTATATATATTTATGCAGCCCGTTCTCACTCCCAATGCATCAACTACAGCAGCTTGGCCTTACACTTCAAACTATGATGCTGTAGGTTCCCCTGTGGTGTCACTTCTTGAGGGGCCCCTCTAGCATAGTAAGACACAGAGTGAGAAAAGGTTGGATGGATCTAACACAGCCTACAAGACCTGGGTTCAAGTCCTGTGTGTAACCAAAACTCAGAGTTGACTTGATTTTAAGGTATGCACATACTTGCATAAGAAAGGTACCATGATCTTTTCCTAAACCAAACCAAACTGTGACTGTTTCAAAACATTAACAGTCCAAAACTCATAATATGTCAAATGTTTCTCAGCAACCTTTATTTTGAAAGTCTAAAGCTGGCGGGGTAAGCACAGTGTTGAAGTTTAACCTTATTCAGCCACTGACTGAGCTGCGACATTTAACATGTCGGCAGTGAGAACATGTTAAAAGTTGGAAATGAAATGGCCAAGACTTGACACGTCTTGTTTTTTTTCAAAATCCTTCAGTTGCTAACCTGGAAATTAAAACGAAAGAGAAATGAAATGGTGACCAGCAGTCCGTCGCAGAAATTACTTAACCACATTGTCAGGTGAATATAGAACTAGAGGTCCCATTATTCTCTTGTGTTTGTTCCAAGTCTTTGCCTCGCTCGACAGGTTTCTTATTTCTTTATTTAATTTGTAACTCCTGGAGTTAGGAAGGATTTTGAAGGGGGATTGAGAGCGGCCGTTTCTTTCTTTAGTGAACGCTCAACACGGAAGCAGAGCAGAAGGGTGACCTCTCTCTGTCTCTCTCTTGATGTGGCATTCAGGTATGAATCAGACAGCCAGCTGTGACGGCTGATCATGGAAGCTGTCAGCCAGAGAACTTTTCAAGGCAGTCCAGGTTCATCGCCAACTGCTTCCAAGCAAGATTGATGCCAGGGCTGAGTTGAAGGATTGCTCTCTGGTGCAGTCATTGGGCACGGAGATTGAGGCTCACCCATGGTAGAGCAATGGTGACATGACTCATCACCGGAGAATTATATGGAGAGAAGGGAGATGGAAAACACAAGGCCCCTGTTCAATCAATCCTGTTTACTGGAAATTCAAAATGAGCGCCAAACTGGGGGATCAGAGTACAGTAAACAAGCATAGATCTGCTTCGCTTTTTATTCAGTGTTTGTCCGACAGTAGATTTTCTTTTATTACTGACTGTTGCTTGATGTGCTGAATGGCACAGCATCCCAGTGGTTCCCAAACAAACCAGCAAAAATAATGACTTAAACAAACAGCAGCAAAGCCCAAATTCCCCATGCATTTCCCTATTTTGTCCAACGATGGACGATAGAAACCCCTAGTTAGAGTCTCTACATGGAGTGAAAACAAGCAACAGGGGCTTAAAAAGATGCATTTCAGCAGAGGGCTTGCAGTTGAGAAATAGCTATAACAGGATTCTGAGTACACAGTTGCTGTCCACAACAGGCTTGTTTAACGGCGCATTGTATGGGGTGGAGTGCTGCAATGTCATGGTGCCACACGGAAATGTCAAATGCTGTGTTAATATTTGGTTCTGGTGCATCCATAATGTGGCTCTTGATAAGGAAGGCATTTGTATTCTCAGACGGATACAGAGTTTGTTGTGCGACTTTTATTCAATAACAGTTTTTCATGAAAGATAAAAGCGTTGTCATTCTGTGCTGACAATGTTTAAAAAATGGCATACACTCGTATTTCCTGCTTCATTTATTTGTTTTATGGTCAATCATTCATTACTTTCATCCCCTCGTTGTTTTATTTGACTTCACAAAAGTGACCCGATGAAGTGTAGATGGGCTTTCCAGACAATTATTTTACTGGAGTGAGTGATTAGCTCTCTAAACAAATTCATCTACCTATTCCCACCAAGGAGGACTGAAGGTCATCCATCTGTCTAGCTCTATTTTTCCTGTGCTTTGTTGTTGAGTTGCTTTTCCAATATGTGAGGAGAGTCATTCCGTTCAATACACCGCCTGCCCCGGCACTACTGCTCGGCACAGTGATAAATCACAACACAGAGAAACAGAACTTTATTTGCATTCAGCTTCCATCCACTTTTGAAGCCGCAGATTTGGAATTGAATTTTTTCCCCTCCCAGCTCTCTCTTTCGCCTCAGTAAGAGGCTATGATCTCAGAGCTCTGAGCTATCTACCTTGTTTTTCCGGGGGAAACCTGATTCGGCTTGAATCTGTTAAAGCACGGCAAACATTTGCATACCCACATAAATGCCTCTTGCGCGTTACGTGTTCTCGGCTCAATGGCAGGAAATCCATACGGGAAAAATCAGTTGTCGTGTCTTCCAGTCGTCTTTCAATCCAGAAAAACATTTAGAAAGCGTCTGGTCATTTATGTCACCATAAGTTATGGTGATTACGGTGAGAGGAGAGTGCGGCTGGGGCAGGCCCAGAGGATGCAACCCGCCACCAGATTTTGGAAGATAAACAGCGGGGCATGTGGCAGGATGTTGACTGGCTCCCTCCTGGCTTTGCAGGCTGCAAAGGGAATCTATCACGTCAAAGAGGCCATAGCCTCCAGCACACTCCAGATTGCTCCCTCCGCATACATACGCACACGCACATACACACTCACACAAGCACGCCTGCTCAAGGGCTGGCCCCTTCCACTTGACCGCTCTCGGTGGCAGAGAGGGTATATACTCCCCGTGACAGTGGCACTCTGTTGTCCTCCTGGAGATGGAGCTCAGCCCCTCCAACCTGCCTCACTGCCGTGAGCTGGCCCACGCCGAGCCTCGTGTGCTGTGACCTTCATGTCCTACAAGCCGAGGTGAAAACCGGAGCGATCCTGGAATGACTTCTTGCATCCAGCAACACGTCGGACGATGTTTCCTCAATTTACTCGTTCTGAACGATTCAGAGATCATTTTGTATTCATCTGTGAGTCAAATGAGTCAACAGTGTCGCCGGTGTAGAGCCAGCCTAATCTGCTTTGCTTGATCCTGTTTAAAAATGACTGACAGAGTGCTGTTAAAACTCAAACAAATTCAAACTCCAGCCACTGGTTCCTCTAAAGATGCCAACAATTTGTTCCCTTTGGACTGTAGTTCAGTGTTTGCCATCCTTTGGAAACACACTGTGAACTCACAATATTATTTCAACCTCATTTATACAGTTTCATTTATTCAAACTGTACCAAGAATGCATCCCAATACTAATATGCTGCGTATTTCTAGAATGTCATATTCACCTCATGTAAAAACTAAATTATCAATGATTACCAAATTAACAAAGTTAAACATATTAACATGTGATATATTACCATTGTAAAAAAAAAAGCATGAAATCTTAACAATAGCAGTCGTGTATATTTGCTGATAAACTCGTGCAGAGACGGAACAGAATTCCAGTTTTCACCATACATTTTGCCATTTGTAAGCTGCATAAAAAGGGATTTCCCCAATTCTCAAGAGACATCAATCTTCTAAAACTACACACTTCTGCGGTAAGACTGCACTGTTGCTGCTGCTGCATGGATTTACATTACATCACCATAATCAAGGATGGAAAGTTTTACTGGAACCATGTTTTCCCTTTTCAAAAGTTCGGTTTTCCATAAAACACCGAGCGAAAGTGTACAGCAAATACCAAACTTCAGTGCACCTGAATGCTTGTACATCCGTTCCAATGCGGTTCTTCTATTCAAATGTTGAATTGATTTTCCACATTTGTGAAAGTTCTTGTCAACAAGTATTGTAGCGTGATGTTTTATGAATAGCAGTGGCACTACAGCTGAACAGTGTGCAGTCCCCTGTGAGGCACTGTCTTACCAATACTTTCTAAAACCGAGTTGTGGAGTTTTTTTTGTGATGTTGGATTTACAGCCAATAGCAACTTACTAGTACACATACAGCAGCGTTCCCTGAAACACGATTTATTCACATGCACCTTTCTTAATGCAAATATGAGACTTTTGTTTAAGATATTGGTCACGGAAAAGGGATATTTATTGATCTCAGGTATTGCTGTGGATCAAGTAATGTTAATGCTGTTCATTCCCAAGCAAGTCAGCCTGAATTCCACTTTGTTTGAACCGTTCCAACAGCATCCAATTAAGATGCAGGTGAAAAAATATGGAGAACTAAGATTACATTACTGAGCTCCAATTGGGAAAATAAAACTAAAAATCAAAGATAATTTTGTTCATGCTCAAAAACTATGCAGCAGTAAACAAAAAACAAATTGCAGTTGAAAGATGCGCGAGTTGAAAATTACAGACTCAACAATTTCCATCTAAGTCGATGCTGATGCTGTGGTGTTAAAAGAGCACAACATTTGGTTTCGTGACAGAACTCAAAGTTTAGGACTCATGACTGGGTGTGTCTGTCTTTACTCGAGTGCAAAGGCTTGCATTGCTTGTGACAATGACTTAATCCCACCGTATGAATTCTTTATGAGGAAGGAAATGCTTCAAACACATTTTCTAGACCTTTTGATTGCTCATTTCAGCCACTCTGTCACCACTAATGGAAAGTAACTTGGGAACACAAATGTCAAAAGCGATATCCCCAAGAACGGTCAAATTAACACTTAACTGAAAAAAAAAGTCTTCCCTTCCCCTATTAGCAGTGCTACTTTGTTTAAGGCCGGAGGATGTCAGAAAGCTTAACGAGATCATTATAAAGGCAGGGGGCACATATAATTTTATAGTCTAATATTGATTCAACATACACTTGACAAGTTGCTGGTCGCAGACCTGTAGCTTGACTGACAGAACTAACTGTTCTGTATAATTAACACTCTGAAAAGTTTCCTGATAGGATTCTGTTGTCTCAGCACAGAAGCTCTTGTTATAGGATTTTTCTTCGGCGTCACAAGTTACTTAAGTCATTAGCATCACCACCTCCACATACATGGTTTTATGCACTGCTGCCCTTAGCACCGTTAAATACATTAAGCATGCCGTGATTAGATCCTGAGTGAAGGCATTATGTGAAGAATTGATTTGATCTTTTGAATAATCATTCTAGCCCCCTTTAATATAGTCAATACAGTGGGCAGTAATGAGTAGCATGCAGGATTGCATTAGAGGTCCTTCGACACTTCGCTGGGTCCCAGATTGCTTCAGGCACAGACATCCCTCCTTGCTAGGCCTAATGAAGCATTGTGCACTCATGTGGCAGCCTACTTAATCTCCCCACCATGGCTGCATTGTTTGAGGAGAAACCCTGTGTTGGGAGGCTGGAGGTGTAAGCCCAACTTCCCATCAGGAGTTCATAGAGTCGACACAAGAAGCCATCTGTTCAACCGCAGTTCAGTCGGAGTTGAGTGCTGTTGTTGTAGTTGTTTAAGTGGTTTTAGTGCTTGATTGTTGGTGAGTACTAATCTTTGTCTGGTGGGTCTCAAATTAGTGCAACTGTACATCTGTAAAACCTCGAAAATCTTTGACTTACTTTAGCATTGATAGCAAAAAATGATTGGGAAAAAAATGGAAAATATTGCAAGTTTCACAGACAGACAGCGTGAAAACTATTTCTAGTAATTCTGTAACTAATCAAAACTGTGTCTCTGAAGTTTCTCAATAAATAGGACAACGTTTCTCAATCAAAAGTACAAATTCAAAGGCAAATGGGTTTTCCATTTTTTGCTATAAATATCTCTCTACTGCTGCATTATTGCTCTCCTTCTGAAGGGTATAATTTGGAAAATTAAAATTTGGTCCCCTGTCCGGGCACCAGCGTATAATGAGATGGCAAATGCGGCCGTTCTTTGAAAGAGTATGGTTTTGACGGACAAAATAATTTACTTTCCTCTAATCTACGCTATTTAAGAGGGTTAGAGAGTCGGCTGCAGTGCCAGTCGCAGCACTGTTTGGATGATTCGGAAGATGAAATGCAGCAAAGAGAAGGAATTTTTTGTTGATGGCTACCACTGCAGGTTGGATCGGCTCACTTGTCACCGTTTGCCACATTGAAAGCCAGCAGCACGCATCCAGAAAAAAAAAAAAGTTTGACAGCTTCTTTGTCTCTGAAAATGTCGGAGCCATGACACCACTGAACGTCGACTTTGCTTTTCTTCTTTATGATTATAGAGTCGGCGAGTGCTTCAGCAGATGTCATCACACTGTTCTGTTTATGTTGGCATGTTGAGGGGTGAAACACTGTTATAGAAATGCATTACCACCCTTCATTAAACTGAGACCAATCGCAGGCAGGATTATGTAAATGAACCCTGATATGAGAATCAGTATGCCCAGGACAGAGAGCCAGCAGTGCCAAGAGGAGCTGGCTGGGAAGCTCTCACTCGGAGCCAAGAGTCTCTGGCTCCAGCAGTGGAGAGCATGTGTTGGTCTCGATGTTGGAGTTACTTTGCATTTTCGCTCCTGACAGTCTTCATCATCCATTTGGAAATCGTGGAGGTAATTGGGGAATATGTCAGCGCAGAGATAAAAAGGCGGTCATTAACTCTTCTTGGAGGAAGCTTTCTTTCCTCATTGTTCTACAAATTTTGTGTAATGGTCCATCTTTAAGAACAATCACAATGCAAATCAATCAAGTAATGACCTCAGCCATCCGTGCATCTCCCTGTTCTTTTATCACATCAGACTACCTGGTTGCAATCTGCCACACGCACATGGGCGCTTACATACAGACAACAGAGGAGGAGGGTGACACCCAGTCATTAGCAGCATATTTTGGGAGAAATCGCTTCTGCTCTGTTTCTGGAACTGTTGTAATTAATCTACACTGCTTGTTATTTCACAAAGAAATCTGAGCCTCCATGATAAGCCGGCCGGCACACTCTGTTGAAACAGAGGAAGGGATAAATTAAACGCGTACTTTTTAGATGTGACAGTAGACAATTGAAACAGGCTAATTCAGCATTTTCACAAACACATTAAGTGATCTCTGCAGAGTGAGACTAATCCCGTCAGCTCAGGGGGAGAGCGCTACCTGCGCATTAGCTCGAGTGTCTGCTCACATCCTCACACAATAAAGATGGACCTTCCCAAGTGGGCACGACCAGGAACATTTTTAATATTCTTGCCATAAAGAAGAGCCTTCATAAGGAGCATCACCAGCGCTGAGTTTGTGGTTGTCCAGGGAAGTAAAGGTCCACAGGGCTGAAGGTAATGGCCATATCGCCTGCAGCTCTACCAGGGGAGGGATGAGTGTTGCCGGAGGCCACTGTCAGGAGAGGAGGGCTGAGCGCAGTATTTGTCACGGCTCTGGTATAAGAACCACTTTGAGATCCCCACCACAACCGAGAGCTTTCCCAAGTATTGGTGGAGGAACCCCCCCCACCACCACCACCACCGATATTAACCGTTGATGCAACAAAGCTGTGATGTCTGCCTCGTGAAATGATGATTAGATGACAGCAGCTGGAGACACGCTCCGGTTTGAAAATTCGACCATATCAATTATTCAACGATTCACCTGGCTTCTTTGCTCAGTTCCTGGCCCTAAGATTCTGTGACATTTTCACGATGTGGCACAGGCAGCTTGTATGGATGACTGTGTAAAACAAGAACAACATTAACTTTGACTGATGTCCTGCGTATCCATAATTAAACTGAACATCATCCCCAGGGCTAGATATATATCAGAAAAGATGAGTCAGGGTATGGGTTTGTGGAACAGCGTGAAATAATGCCCTTGGCTTTTAGCACTTTTTCATGGAGCCACAGATCACAATGTGCAGACCCCATGGCACCACCGACCACCACTGGGTAGTGGACATTATTACAGAATGGCCTGTGGTTCTGTTGTGATATAGCGTTTACCCTGAGGATGTGCCACACAGACACAAGAGCTATTTTTCTTTTATGGTCAGTCTGTCAGTGATGTATTGTACATAATTCAAAATGAGTGGAAATATGTGACTTTCTTTAATAGCCTTTAGCATCTCACAGTGCAGACTGTTAGTTTACTGATGTCTTTTTAAGTGCGCAGGCTCTTTCGTATTCTTCGATATCAAATTGTGTGTTTGGAGGATTGTGATGACAGCTGAAATGAATCACAGCACATTTCAAGTCTTTTTTTTTTTTTCTCAATGCACGATGTTCAATATATTTAGGTCGTTTGCAGGTACTATTTACAGTCTGCCTTCCCTGGCTGGGGACAAGCTCCTCGCCTTTAGCATAAGAGAATAGAAGGAGAGAAAATGGTTTGATGGACGCATCAGTGAGAGCTCCAGAGAACTGTCTGAGCTCTCCGTGAGGGATTAGACAGAGGTTAGTGTAAGAGGTGCTTCTCACTTCAGCTAAGCACTTATGAGACCAGGCAAATGTTGTAAGATAGTGTATATGTACAGTACAATACTAGTGGCATTAGAAAAGTTGCCAGAGCTGTTCCTTTTTTTTTTTCTTCGTTTTTTGGGATGCTGTTTGTCTAGTTTTCGTCCAGCCACTACTTTTTATGAATACAAATGTGACACTTTTGAAAAGCTCAAGGGTTCTACCATTTATAAAGATGGCATCCCTCGCATAATTAGTTAACAGAGGCATTTGGCTTCGAGAATGACAACTAATTCTAAGGTCAAAGAGAAGAAGGAAAGTAAGCTGTGAATGTGGTGCAGCTGAGCACTGATACACGATGCCAACATATTGGGCAGTTCTGGTTGCTCTTTCTGGAAGCCTCCTGGGCCCCTCCGGGAGCAGAAACATGATCAGATTTATAGGGCAACAGCTGCCACCCTGCTTTCTTCAAGCTACTTGGCTGCGGGGAGATTTGTTAGTATTCACTCTCATCACTGATAATCTGATTTCTGACCGAGCAGTATAATGATGATAATTCTTAAGAGTGTCAGCTTATCCTTGACTGCTTCAGTAGACCAGTTAATTCAAGAGTGTGGCTTCCTACCCTTATACAATAGGAAGGCGCATGGTGTCTGTGGCCGTATGGATATTCTTGACGCAGCTGGAGGATTTGAGTATAGGGAGGTGTTGAGGTGGGGTCACACGCCGTAGCCGTCCTGATGCACATTGATCTGTCCGCACAAGGTTCATTGACTGTACAATCTGTGGTTTTTCAAATGTTCACCAGGCACAAGTCAGTTGTAGATTTACAAAGCCTAGATGGTATTATGTTTAAATCAATCCAGACACTGATTTGTCTGTGAAAGGTGATGAGACATTTTCCATCAAGCTTTGGGACAACTTGCTGAAGCGTTCAGGCTTGTCAAATCCTATAACTCCACTTCAAAAGCCTTACTGCTTTGGTCTTACTTTTTAAAACGCGTGTTCCTCCTTCCTATAGCGGGTCATGTTTATCTCTGTATTGTATTTTATTTAATCCTGTTTTTCTACACTTTTGTCTGGTATGACGTGTTTGTATTGTGACATTATTACTTGGTTACTTTTCACCACTGTCTGCTAGGATGCCTGTTCTCCACCATGCCACTATATTTCAGAAAAAAAAAATAGTACACTTTTTTCTTTGCAGATCAAATTAGCTCTTACAAAACATCATCCCCTTGTGAAATATGCATTGCTATTCATCAAAGTACCCAATAGAGTAGTTGAGTAGTTCAAATTGGTTTAATCTTGAATATTCTTAAAATAAAGATTCAATTTGTTTGTAATTATCAGCTTGTAACATAATTCTCTGATAATTAAACATTTTAAAATAGGGAAGTTGTACCATTGGAAACACTACCAATCCCTACAGAATACCACCAGCTATAGTGAGAGAGAAGGTCTGGGTGTTTCGCCATACTGGCCCTACCATGTAAGTCATCTGAGTGGTGGGTTTGGCTGGAGAGTCGCAGGAGATGTTGTAGTGAGTTACCGCTGTGAATCTCTGGGAAGCCGAGGCTCGATACTTCCAGTGAAAGTGAACGTTCATGCTGAGCCGATGATACAGTCTACTGCAACTCTTCTGCCTGTGCTTCCTCGCCAAAATTGGATACCGTCCTTCTGTCATGAGTCATTGGTTCTCTTCACAGATGTTAAACCTGTTCAATCTGGCTCTTTCTTGTGTGCCGATGAAATTGAAGGAACAGAATGCTTGCAGCAACAGATTTGTAACTATTCATGAAGCGACATCAGTTTGTCTAAGTGAAACTGTAGCTTAACTTCCGTCTTTTAACATTATAACTGGAGAGGAAAATACAACAAGTCATTACCCAAATGTGGCTGGTTGAATCTTGAAAAAAACAGATCTGGCAACCACACTTTTCTTCCTTGACTTGGCCCATCCTTAGACACACACACACACACACACACACACACACCCTGACACATACAGAGGAACTCATCTGGTGCTTCCCCAGTCCAGTAGCGTACCTACAGCATTACTGAAACACTCATTAGCTCTCTTTTTCGGCATGGGTCCTGGCCCAGATGCCTATGTGATAGTAGTTCTGTCAGGCCAAGCTGCTGGTGTCAGAAATAATGGTACCGTAGGTGTATGGGTAAGAAAAGTGCGATGAGTGCACTTTCTTTCTCTCTCCGAAAGAGGAATAATGAAGTACATGGTCCGTGTTTCCCATGGGAGATGTAATTTCGTTTGTGCACCTGACAGTCTGTGATGTGCATTCCTTTTCTCAGTAGCAGAGAACATGATTTATTTGCTCTGCTATTTTTGTCTGACCTAATTGGACATTATTCTCACATTCACATCAGTGACAGGTGTAATTTTACCAAAGGAATATCAAAGTTAAATATCATTCCCCGAAGACTGAAAATATAGACGTTCACACTTTGCTGTGGAATAGGAAATATTTTGCACTTGCTGTCCTTGGTTAGCGTCATAATTCCAGATTCTGTCAGCTAAACCCTGAACACAGACTCATGAATTAAATGTGAGACAACACAAAAAGTGACTGGGAAATAATGGGACAAATCCAGTCTCATCTTTTTCTTGAGCTTGATTGCTCGATCGTAGCACTTTGGCTGTGACCACATGTGGCCAGATAAACCGATGTTCTGTCACCCGTGTCAACAAATCATTATAAACTGGTGGTCAGCTTTTGATGGTTCTGAAGCTGTTCCAGCCTTCACCTTTACTGTAGTTCATGTGTAAAATGTTGTTTGGACAGCAATCTGCAGTCCAATATCTGCTGGCCTGTAAAACCAGAGCAATCTCTCCTTGTGGCTCTGTTATGGGATGTTCATCTCACAACAGATGTGCCAGTAATGTGGCCCAGATACTGGAGCTGTTGGTGTTATAGGCTGGTATAAACTGAGGCCTTGTAAGTCACGCTTCAACTTCATCAGGGATATCATCTGTGACCAGCCCATCTTGAAGGGATGATTCAGTTCCAGTTTAGAAATTGAACCCTGATTTACCACTGAACCGGACTCAAAGTCATGAGTTTGTCTGGACATAAATTTTAAAGACCCGTTTTACCCTCGAAAATAAAAAAAGATTTTTGGTGGCGAGAAACACCCAAAACGTTTTCAAGATTATCTGAGTATTTGTTGGGCTTTTGCTGAAATACCTGCTCACATCCGTTAGCTTAGAGGTGTATCAGAGGTCTCTTAAAGGCTCATTAGCTGCTAAGAGCAGAATATAGTTTTACGTGTTTTCCCAGAAGATATGCTGTGTATGCTCACCATATGGTAAAAGTTTGTGCTACTGAATAAGTCTTAATAATGATAAGTTTTACTCATTCCAACAAGGAGAAAGTTGCTATTTAATTTTTCCAAACAGATTTATTAACAGATGGATGAGTAACATTAGCTTGCAGTTTATGTTTCACCTCAACTTTTGTGGGTGGCTAGGTTAGTTAAAGCCCACTTAATCATATTATTATAATAACACTGAAATCAAATGACATTGTGCTATGTGAAGGAGATTGCTGTTAGTGTTTAGCCTGCAGCGAGTTACTGTATCCCCATTCCATCTCATTTAGTTCCCTTTTTGGTTTTACAGCATATTTGCATAGAATTATAGTTTCTTGTCATCATCATTTATAAATTAAAAAGTTAATGGGTTTCAGCAAACTCCCAGTCCAGATCATCTGAAACTGCCCTTAAATCAAGTACATTTTGCAATGACTTAAAATTGTACCTCTCATATTTGAACTAAATTGTTATAAGCATAATATGTTTTAGAAATACATGAATTCCTTTGGGGCATTTAGAAAACTAAGGCTCACCTGCTGCATGTTTGTGATGGGCACCTGCTCAGGATGTGACAGTTGCTCTGCTGAAGATGTGAGTCCGTGCAGACTGGATCCGTTGGGAACATAACTGGCTTTTGTGAATGAGCCCGTTGTCAAAAATTGGCATAATTATGTGATACAGATTACATGAATCTCAGGCAGACAGAGTTTAGCTTGTTTGATTGACGCGAGATCATTAATTAAACCGCAACAATAGAAAAAATGAAAGACTCGTATATGAGACGAGTTTCTGTTTGGGGTCAAATAATAAGGGCTTCTCTTAGTCTGCTCAACTGCAAATAATCAGAATCTGTGGCCTGTATCACTTAGATGTGAGCATGTGTCTCTTTTTGCAGTCAGTTTTTTAGTTCATACCATGGAAGCCAAAAGTAAACAAATCTTCAACCCTCTCAAAGGCTCTTGAATAGAAAGAGCAAAAAACAACTGTCAACAAGTCAAAAAGATAAACTGGTGCAAACTGGTATGTTAGGTAATATTTCTGTTGACTCATCAGAGGGGTTTCACATGAAGGGACAATTCTTTAAAAGATGAGCATCAATTTAATTTGCCTGAAAATCATTCAAGAATATGCTGTATTAATCACGCACGTATGTCGGAGACGATTCACTTTGATGTGGCTGCTTGTTAGTCATAACAAAGAAGAAAAACTCAAAGAAAGAAAGAAGAACTGCAAATAACGGAAAGTGATTCTGAAATTTATTTTTTAAAACTATAAGATGTAAAAATAAATTTGGAAATGCTCAGCACAACTTCACAGAGCTCAAAGTAACATCTTCAAATTGCTTAATTTGGCCATCCAACAGTCCAAAACCCAAAAGCTCATCATTTATGATGCTAAATCAAAGAAACGCACAAAATGCTTATATTTGAGAGCTAGAAACAGTAAATGTTTGACATTTTTACTTGATAAATGACTGAAACTATTAATCGTTTTTTATAAATACTGATTCATTTTCTCTTCCTCGCAGCTCTTATTTATATTACATGAAATTAAAATTATTTTAGTTGAGTTTATACCATCAAGTTTATGCGATCATTTTATTATTCGATTTTTAGAACTAAACTGTCCATATCCAATTTGAATTAAAGTCATGAATTTACATTTTGAATCCTCTTGGAGTTTAGTTTCATGTCTTCATTATGTTCATTGTGTTAGCCTCGATAACCTCAGTATTCTAATTACACTACAAGCCTTACCATTTTGTGATATAAGTATATAGATACGGATCGAACCTTACATTTAAAACCTCGCAAGGTTAATCCGCCCCCCCCCTCGCGACAGCCAACTGTGGGCAATCAATCTCTGCGGAGGAAGAGTATTCTCTCTGTCCATCTTGTGAGGAGTGTGATGGAGGGCTCAGCTGGGGACATCACTTAGCCGATACCCCACCTCGACTCTGCCCTCTCTCCGGGGGCTGAAATGATACTATAGCAACGGTGTGTGTGAACAGCCGCTTCCCACAGCAAGCATCCATCACTACAGACACATTGCAATCGAGACACATAACTTGGAAGGTAATTTTATTTTAATTGCAGAGATGCAGCTTGGAGGGCGCGTTCATAAAAGTAGGATGGACGCCACAGAATGCCTCTTCTTTGTCACATGTAGCAAAACAAATGCATGAAAAATAGCCTGCACCCAAAAGCGTTTTGTAGCCAAGGGCATCCAGTGTGGCTTGACTGGGATGACTGCTGAACTGACAACGCTGATAAAATTGAAGCTCTTGTTTTTCTGTCAACATGGGGCCATGAGCAAATCTGATGATTGTTAGTCTATGAAGGAACTATCAGTGAGACTGTCATAGATATCAGTTATGACAGTGCGAAATTACACATTGCACAGGTGGCAGAATGGCGAGAGAAAGAGACGCTGTTTTGGACAGGGGCCTGAGATCAGAACATGTTGAAGTCGCTGTATTGAGAATGTGAGAAGCTTGGCAGCAGCTGTCAATAGCTACGTATTTCCTATTTCCTCTGGAGTGAAGAGTTAAGGCATGAATACATAATTGAACAAAGGCAAAATAGTCCAGTACAAACAACAGCTCCTGCAAGACCCATTAGTATGAGCTGCTTGGGCTAAACAAAAACCTAATTCCACTTTCTCTTCAATGTTGCTTTGCGAGGAATTAGAACTGGTGGCAACATGAAATGCTCATAGAGCAGAAAGTTGCTATTAATACACAATGGATCAACAGTTTTCATGTGACTGCAATAATGAACAGGCCGAGCCTTATCTTAAAGCAGTGTCTTCACCCTTAGACTCTAGCAATTGGTGGATTAGAGAGCTATAATTATCGAACATGGTGTGAGAAAATGGTATTTATTGGCATTATCTCAGTTCATGATGTCAGCCTGACTCGATTAACTCCTCCAGTGAAGAGTGAATGAGGTTATGAGCCTTATCAGGTGGGATTGTGCCTGTGAGCTGTTTGCTGTTTGCCTGTTTGCCTTTGTCAGTCATGAAGACCTTCTTATTGATGGCTGGGGTCCGGGAGGCTAAACCGATATTACAGTTTTTAATGGCAGCCGTGCAGATACTGTGCAGTGCCGTGAAACCTTTTGTTCTTCCTGCCTCCAAGCTAACGTGCCTTTAATCAACTTCCAGACATTGTGCTGAGGAGTAGCTTTAGAGCTCTGTTAATGAAAGCAATGAAGAAGCACATACCCTGCGTCCATAGACCAAGATTTAAGGTTTAGCACATTGCAATATGTGTTTGCAAAGCTATCATCTTAACAACTTATGTCTCCTCTCATACTCTTGCCATCATCTGAGGTGGACAGATTGAAATGGTGCAACACAGCCCGGATGACAGATGAGCTGTTTGTTCTTCGCTGAAGATATCTGTGGTGATCTTGGCAAAAACAACAGATTACTCATGATCGATGGACAGCGTTGACTGCCACTTTGAGTGCAGGCTCCAAAAAGTAATAATCCGAATGCTGACATCAATTTCGTGAGGATTCAGTGAATCTCCTCCTATCATGGGGTGTAATATGAAAAACCTCAACATGTTGAATGCAGATTTATTACAGTAATGCCACAACACTACAGGACAGATGCATCAAGAAAGACGAAACTACAAGGGCAAAAAAAAAAAAAAAAAATTCAAAGAGAGAAGAAAGCCTAGCTGGTGACTCATTTTCAAGACGTCCCTTACACAAAATATGGGAATAATCATGAAAGCATGGCAGACATGGCTAGCTCCTTATAAGTCTGCTTATTGTAGGAAAGCAAACAAGTGGACTCAGCTGTTTGATGCCACGCTTATCTTCATACATATGGATCTCTCAGCTGCTTCTGAGAGCATTGTTCTAGCCCATTTGAATCATTGTCAGCTGCTCCTTCCCATGATTGGAACGGTTTTGCTCCCGCTCGGAGATAAGAGGAAGTTTAGGCTCGTGTGCGAGGACGTGGTTTGAATAAATACGTGTTCTTTTAATCGACAAAATAAGTGTGGATGTGCCCTTGATGGGAAATTTCAGTTCATTATTTTTTGTAGTCATGGGTTATTCAAAGCTATATCCTTTTGAGAAGACGCTTTACTGCTGTTACTGTGGATGGTGCAGCGTCAAGGTGAGTGTGTGTCATTTCTCTTTCTATTCGCTGTGACATGTTGCAGAAACACTGCATGCCCTCAGAGCACAACTTTGATGATAGCTTGTGATGGCCTGCCCAGGTGCGAGAATAACATTAGACCTGCTGGACAGGTGGCAATGGGAGAGAGGAGGGCTTGGAGGCTCAATAATGAGGGGTATGCCAGCTAGACCCCCATCTGTTGCCATGCACAGAACTCTGATCCATTAAATTGCAGCACACTCAAGTTTTGTCACGGATAAGAAAGCGTCTACTCCTCCGAAGTGTGATCGCAGGGTTTCTTGTACCTTGAAGCCATTTTAAGTCGCCTTTTCAAAGTACATACTGTAATGGGCCATCTTTTATCTTCTAGTTGAATAATATTTGCACGACAGCTTTTGTTGTCGTGAAGAATACCTTTGTTTTGAAAGACGGAGCCGCGAGATGTATTTTCTTTTCACAGAGCGCATCGTTTTCTTCTACCTATACTGTACTTGCTCTGTCCCTCTCCATAGCAATCTACAGGGAAACTATTTTTAAAGAGCCCATTCAGCCTGTGTGCTCGCTAATTAGAATATGTGGCAGTGCTCAGAGGAAGATGCCTCATAGGCAATGAAATGCAGTGACACCAGAGATAAGAACTCCTTAAAAACAGTTAATAAAACAGGAAGTCCCTCTTCTCAAACACATTTTCTTCTTAGGGGATCAGGTCAGCCAAAATACAAAGGGACATAGAAAGGACATATCAATTTGACATATTAATGTTTTCTTATGAATTGCATTTAAATGCCACAGATAAACACTCTTTCCACAGTCAGTTTCTTAGTGTTTTTTTTGGCAATTATCAGTTTCTGCGTTACTCGGATAACAGAACGGTGTTTACAGTTATAGGTAGTAAATTGGATTGTCTAATGTAGGAGGACGTTGCATCATGATCGTAGCATTCCTATTCAATTTCTTTGATTATAAATTACTAGTGCTATAAATATGAGAAACCAAATCCCGCTGGAATCCCTATGGAACACAGTACTGACCGCTTCCAATTAAACTTGAAATGCTGTCCTCAACTGACGTATAAACCTGGGAGGGTGCAGAGTGGCGTGCGAAGGTCATGGTGGGAGATTTTACACATCTTAGTGCATGTTCGTGCTCTGTTTTTGTCTCTCTGAAAATCTGCTTTGACAATTATACAGTGGACGTGTCATGAATAATCCACTGTATCCATAGGGATGAACGCGGATAAGTATTGCCTTGTTTGAACGCAAACAATCTTTTCTTTGCACCGTCTTGTTTTTTGTGCCATGCTCTGCTCCCTCTCTCTCAGCCTCTCTCTTTCTCTCTCAAACAGCGTCCTTTATTGCAGTAAATCCAGCAGTAAATATAGTGGGGCTGCTAAACATGAGGCTTGTGTTTTGTCTCTGCTTAGATATTATGCATTGTTTTAGAAGTGAAAGCGAGAGTCTTTTAGGGATTAAGAGTAAATTAAGGCACTGGGAACTGAGCTACTGGGAATGACCCTGTCGACGGGGATGTTTGCGAGCCGAGCAGTTTCCTTGGATTTTCCACTGTCAGCCAAGTGGTTGCTGTGTTGCCAGAACCCGCGGTGTGCCTGGTGTCAAAGGAAAGTGAATTCCCACATACCCTGCCTCAGAACCAGTCTGGGCACTGCACTCAGTGTGCCTTTTGGATCAATTCCAGCAGACACATCGTCTCACCCACAGCAGGGCGTGTCTCTGGTCACGGTGGTCATTGCTTCCCCTTCTCTTCTCATCCCTGAGCTGACTTCACCGAGGTCTGGCTCGCTCTCGACAGCACCAGTGTGGATGTTACTCTAAAAAGAGCTCGGGGGGGGGGAAACATTTGCCCAGTATGTTATCAAAACAGTGGCATTATGTCACATCATCCCACACCACTATTGATCACACTGCTGGATAATGTGCCAGTGAGTGTTACAACAGTAAGTGCTAGTTCTGAAGATAGCTGATTTCTCGGTCCCAGTGACGGTGATACTGTCAAAAAAAGAAACATTAAAAAGTAAAAGGATTATATTTTTTACACAAATTGCTTTTTTTTGTCAGCCTAACTCTGTAACTGCTTCAAATATTATAAATTGTATTCCCTCAACCGGATCATTGTGTGTGTGGTAAATACTGGATATTAGTTTGTGTTTCATGATTAAATTTCCTTTTCTCGTTCACAAATTATAAATGATAGTTATTCCTTTGCAACCTGCTTATTTTCTGTGACATAAAGGGAAGAGTGCAAGAAAGCTAACAAAGATAATGAAAAAAGAAAGGATGGAAACCAAAAGAAAAGAAAAAAAAAAACAATCCCTGACCACAATAATAATGAAAGGGATTTTTTCTAACTGGCTGAAATTGATTTTTACATTCCCATTAAAGACAAGAGAAGGCTGCTGAGTGCCCAAATAATATGAATGTGTTGTCAGTGCACAGAGAGATTCTGACCAGCTGGCACTGAGCAGTGACTGAGTCTTGCCATGAGCCAAAAAAAACATAGAAGCTTTGTTTGGTCATGCTGATTCACTTTTATCAGTGCACGATTACATATCCCTAACAGCACTCAGCGGGAAATATTCAGACATGAACTCAAAATTACACTTCAGGCTGTCAACAAAGTATGAGGTAAATTGAGTCCAAGACTGCCACAAAAACATGCACTGCCTTGTAGGGATTGGTGTCATTATGATTTTATCAACACTAATACTCCTATTGATGCACCTCATCTGTCGGTTCTTTAGCATTTTTCTTGTAAGAGTATCGATAAACACAAACATTTACTATTACTGTTGAGCGAAATGTTAATGTCTGAGCTTATCGTACTACAGTATTTATTCATTTAGCCCCTGGGCCATCCCTGCTGCCTCGGAGTCTCCCCCCTTATAATATCATGTTGCCACACACCACTTTTCAGTACAATGTTTACAGTACAGTTATAATCATTCTTTAGTGAACTCATCTATGTTAAGAAAAAATTCCTGACTCAAACCCTCTGACCAGTGAGGTACTTTAATCAATCCAAGGAAAGGCCTTTGTACCCACTGCGTCTTTACCGAATCAACATACTTGTTATTAACAATGTGTTGGAAATATTGTGCTGAACTATTCAATTATGATAATATCAAAATAGATGATTGCACCAGAAGCCTGACTAATGGATTTTACACCAGGGCCGCAGTAGCTGTTGACTGCATAGATTGGCCTATAATTAGTGTTGTAGTACTCGAGATCAGTCTTGGTCTCGAGACCATTTTTTGAGGTTCTTTGTCTTGTCTTGGAATCAAGGGCATTTTGACTCGATCTTGTCTCGGTCTCGGACTGGGCGGACTCGGGTTTTTTGAACGAGACCGGTCAAGACCACCGCTGATAGGCTGTTTGTCCATGCCTTGCTGATAAGAGTGAAAAAGGACCTTCTGAAAAACAGCTAGTGACTTCAAATCATTGGTAGTGTAAAGTTTTTGTCAGGTCAGTTCAGTTTTGATAATATAACTTTTTCAAGAAGTGAAACACGACAAGTTTGCTAAGATTTGAGATTTGTTTCATTCATTGTGCTGCTTTGAAATCAACAGAGCAACGACTGTTTTTGTTGTCGCATTTATTTAAAAGCAAACTTAAATAAAAAGAAAACTCACATTTTGATGTTTTGTTATGATTTTCCTTTGATATATATGGCTCTTGGTCTTGTCTCGGTCTCAACCTCCAAACATCTTGGCATTGTCTCGGACTCGGTGCTCTCTGGTCTCGGTAATGTCTTGGTCTCGGTTGGAGCGGTCTTGACTACAACACTGCCTACAATGCTATAAAGCACTGAAGTCATTAACTTCATAGGTTCATTTGTGATGGACTTCAGCAGCACCGTCTGAAACTTGGTTTATTAGAAATTCTTAATTCAGAAACACACGGCAGTGACAGCATCACAATAAGGGCTACTGACCATCTAAAGCACGACATTATTTGGAAGTGATACATAAAGATAAGATCAATGTTAAATATGGCACAAGTGGCAACCTCAAATCTGAAGTCCTTCAGTGGATACTGTAAGTAAAGATATACATTGTTTCCTTACAACGTGTTCCTTCTAGAGATTACTTTATGTCTTCCAAAATTACTTTTTAACCAACCTCCAGAAAACTTTCATTGCCTCATTGGTGTTGGTTTAAATTATTTTATTAGCATGGTTACCATTTGTAATGAAAAAAAATACAGGAAAAGCATTTGATCAGGGATGACAAAATCACATACTTGTAGGTCACTTCATTGTAGCACTGGATTCTAGCAGAAAGAACTGTGCCAACACATAAATGCAGTAGACTTCACTTAAGGAAAAAAAAAAAAAAAAACTTAGAATAACCTCTACGCTTGAATAATTCATCAACACCGAACACCATTGGCAATGTGACGTACAGTACAGTGAGTCAGCTTTGAAAATTAAATGGCATTAAACAACAGGACACTGGCATTGAAATCAAAACACTTACTGGAGGAACGATGAAACGCATATACTCCAGAAAGTTGTATTTAAAATCAAGACACCGGCATAAGAAATATAACCTTGGAATACCTTCTCAGATTGTTCAGCATTCACTTACATTTTTTGTTTCTTTCAGTGAGTTATCTGGCATTGATGGAAGGAAGGGGCTGGTTTTCACTCAAAGACATTTTACTTTATAGAGGACAAATTAAAAGTCATTTTAGATGTCAAAATCTTTTGTGAGAAAAGTTGTGGAAGAATTCCAAGGTGAGTTTGACATGAGAGATGCATGTCATTAGCCTATTAAGCATTGCTAACAGGAGTCTTTAAACCAGTTAAGGGAATTTCCCCCACCAGTATAAAAATCCCCCAGCTGTTTTCCCAGCTGTACGTGTGCAATGGGAATTTTAAACTCTGTGGATGTAGACAGATGTATTGAAAAAACGTCATCATTCCTTAGTTTGTCCACCAGAGAGTGGTGTGAATTGGAATGAATTTCCTGCCAGGTACATTTCATTAAAATGTGTGTTTAATCAGTTAACTTGTTAAGTGTCTGTCACTGAGTCCATCCTTTAATCAAACACATTTTTAATGTTTTGTATTTGAATGTTTTAGTTATGTGATTTAAGATGATAGGCAGTGATTGTATATTACCTTTTGAGGTATCCGTGGAGAGAGATTGTTATGATCTGTTATCTCGCAAGTTCTTCTTGGCTTTATGCACACGCACTCTTTAGGACCTGGAGAGCAGAGAGCACAGAGCAGAGAGCAGAGAGCTCAGAGTAGAGATTAGGCATATGAAAGAGAGATTAATGTAGCCTGATAAATATTTTCCGCTGCTTGAGTTTTATAACCATTACTATGAAATAAAACAAATAGAGAAAATGTGGTAATAATAAAAAAAAAAAAAAAATGGAATTGCTCTGTTACAATGGTGCCTGGGCAATAAAGGGACCATTGGGGAGAAAGAAGTTTTGACTTGTGCACCTGTGGGGGATTTCATTCCACTTTGCAGAGAGACTACTCCTGGTCAGCTGGTCAGCTTCCCTCTTGCCTCAGGCACATGACTCGTGGTACTGTTGGCACCTGCATTGGGAAGGGAACCACCTGCTTAGCTTAACTCTTTCCAGGAGACTTTTGGGCTGTCATCCTGCCTGTAGTAATTAAGGATGACATGTGGTTATGTCATGCAGAAATGCAGGTGTAGGGTTGTGACCAATCACTCTTTGAAAAACGCTCCATTCAGATGCCAAAATCACAAACGGTTGAGTCACTGGTGACCTGGATAACTTGTATCTCAAAGTGCAAAGTTGGTGAGAGGGACTGAGTCGATTGTCTCTCAAGAGAAAGGTAAGCTCTCATACTACAAGTATAAAAGTGTGTGGTTAAAATCCCAGGTAGCCCTGCTGGAGTCAGATTCACAGAGTGTACCCGAATCACTCCCCTTGCCACAGGCGCCCCAACATCAGTGACTTGGAAGCAGCAGTTTGCATGAGCATCAGCCAGGAGAAGTACGTAAAAACTAGCTTTGCACTTGAACAAGAGCACTGTGACCGTGAGTATGGTGGAGCCTGAGTTGACTGTGGGTTACAGTCAATTGAGCCAACACAGCATGAAAACCTTTACTTCTGCATGGGCTCAGCAATGATAGTCGGTGAATGTGTTTGCCTTGGGTGGGGGCATGAAAGAAATCGGCAACTTCTTCACCAACAAATCTTAGCAGTGTTTCAAGGGACAAAATTATATGCAAACTCACCTGCGAACCTTATTTTTGATACAACTTTCAACCATAAAGACCAAATTACTGTGACGTCGCACTAACAACAATGTTAACTTCAAGGTCGGACAAATGGTAGTAAATTTGCATTGTGGAGATGTGTGAAATCGGAATCAGCTTCGGCATTGGTTTCCATTTAAGGCCCTAACTGTAAGGTTTAAAGCTATATAGTTAAAAATGATGGTCTGACCAGTCTGACGATCCTGCTGTTTGTTTCATATACTGTGTTGCTTCTGCTAGCATATTCGAACAACACCGAACATCTCAGACTAACTGCTAGTTTGGGTAAAACTCAAGATGACATTTTCGGCATTCTGTGGTCCAACAGGTGACTTAGGTGTAAGTAATGTTAGTGAATGTGTCATTACTAATGAGACATGAAAGCATAAATCATGCATTTTAGAGGAATTATATGTAAGAAGAGACAATCAAATTGTATGTAAGAGTGTGTGATGCAGGGGTTTCTACCCAAAGTTATTGTCACCAAACATTGTGATTGGCTCTGGAGAAGGCGGAATATGGAGGTGGTGATTATTTGCTTTTCCTCTCTGAAAAAGTCAACATGTACGAGGTGTAAATGGAGGTCAACCACACTGATGTTCCCTCCTCATTATATAGAGTATATGGAAATCACTTCCCTTACCCCTGCCCTCAAACTCCTCCTCATAAATGCCAAGAGTGACAGAGGATTGTTGCTGAAAAACACCCCCAAAAAAAAACATGAAAGGGAAAACACTGAGAGGAGAAAATCATTAATCAGAAGGCTGTCATTTAAAAATATCAAAATACAACACCATTGGAAATACATGGTGAAAAAACTAAGCGTTCATCAAGTATTGGCGTTTGAAGCCAGTAAAACTTTTCAAAAAGGTCTTTCAATGCTAATGTTTGCTTTTTTTTTTTTTTAAACTTTAGATAAGAAGACCAAATTCAGCTCTAGGCAAGGGCACTGGCAGGAGAATTAACTGAATACACTTGTTTTTGATGGTGGGGGAAACCAGGTGGGAGCACCTGGAGGCAACCCATGCAAGCATGGGAAAGACATGCAAGCTCCGTACAGAGAGCTCGGAATCGAATCCAGGACCATCTCGCTCTAAGGCGACAGTGCTAATCACTGATCCACCGTGCTGGTCTTTATGTTTCAATGCGACTGTTGTGTTGTTTCATAGCTAATTTATTGTCAATTCCAAATAACAAAGTCACTATTTTGGCTGCAGTGTTGGTTATATTTTTTGTTCTTACCCTCCTGAGAGTGTTAAGTGCCCCTCGCTGTAACAACACATGTTGTCATTCTCAACAACTTTTCAATCCAGGCTGATATGTCGTAAAGCACCATCAGTGTTCGCGAGACGCGGTGATTTATGAAGCATCTATTTCATATCAAGGTAGAAGTCGAAGCCTCTAAAAGGCTTTAAGGATGACACTTTGAGAATGTGAACAGATTCATCAAAGTGTATTATCTTTGCGGCCGAAAGTACTCTCCAGAGGTTGACCTTCTTTGGAATTCCATCACTGGGACATGGAACACAACTGTGAGTGTGTTTTGAAAGATAAGGGACTGACATGCCAGGAGGGTGATGAAGTGAGCGTGTGTGCAAGTGCGTCTCACATGCGGTCACGTACAACACAGCACAGTTTTGCCACACAACATTTATATGAATTACAATTAGTTGAACAGTTCGTCAACATTGACAGTCTGCTCTCTTTTTCAGGCACAGTGTGACCTTGACAAATTTCATCTTCTCTTCATCCTCCATTTGTATCAGTTTTTCACCTCTGAGGCTGGAGAGGTGATCGCGCGTGACAGACCAGTGTTGTATCAAAGTAAAGAAGCTTGACCTAATAGTTCATTCAATTATTCATTTAACTTCACCCAACATGATTTCCATAAATGGTGTCAAAACTCATTTTTACTCGGCGAGAAACACTTCATCCAATAAGATACGACCTGTATTCGCTCTAAGTGAACAGCATTATCAGCGTTTCACAGCTTGAAATCCTCTTTGCAGAAAACAAGGGCAGAGAGTCTGTTTTTACCTTTAAACATTTTCCATGACAACACATTACAGGGCAAAATATCTCAAAAACTTGGAACTGGGCCCACGATAGCTGCCAGGCGTCACGCTGGGTTTTAACTTCATGTAAACACTCACAAATATATCCAAAACTGACTTCAACTCACAAGACAACTGTAAACACTCTCACTTTTTGTCATATTATTTTTTATTTCCCTGTACAGCATGAAGTGGTAAGAAGTATACAGTGTACAGCAGGATTCTTTGCATGTGTCACTCCCCCCTGCTGTTTATCACATTTCTCTTAAAATTGCTTTCCTAAATTTTCGGTTACATTTTGAACATAAATGATCTCCTGTGGAACCAATTCCTGACACTGCACACCTTTTACCTAAATACGCCCATGGAGAGTCATTTCTGCAACATTAAGGTCTTGTACTTGTAGTCATCCAGCAAATACTGTAAAGCACCCTGCATATTACCATCTTAGAGCCCAATTCAGATTGCATTAACTTCCGCAGCTCTGTGCATCCCAACTGTGCAGTGCTTCAGTCAAGGTATAAATCGGGTGCCTAGAGTGAAAAAAAATGCAAATTCTCATCTCGGAAATGATTTGAATATTATTGTTTTATCAAATCAAACGAGAAAATGTCAGCATAATGCGCAGGAATTTCTCATTTAAACCTGTGATAAACCTCGCTCCCGACATTATTGTTCCACATTGATTGTAAAAATTGGGGTTTGGAATCAGGCATTTCCCTCGTGTGCTATATGAAGTCTGACATTGTCACCATCATGCTAGACTCAAAGGAGAGGAGTGTTGTGTGTGTGCAGGCCTGCCATTATCCCGGGGCTTGGCAGATAAAGACTTAGGAGGTTTGAGTCCTGGATTGCCTGAAGCGTGGACTCTCATCTGCATGCAAGGGGCTTCTGCAAGGCATTGGTGCAGCCACATAATGTCAGACAATTTTCTTTAACACGAAGATATTTGATTTCTGGTAGAGTGTGGAGTAGAGCTGGACACTCCAGAATCACTTTGAAAAATCTCAGTTTATATCAAACACAGCTTAGCTGGACTGAAGCGTATTCTCATGGCATGGTGTCATGCACCCTGTGGCGTGCACGCCATAAACTATCTTGCAGGTAATGCTGAGTGATAGAGGAACTGCGGGAGCACTGGTTGTCTTTGTTGTGGTGTGTTTGCCTTATCATGGCTGCTATAGAAACAGGTTTACCTCTACAGTTAAACTCAATATTTTGGTCCATTATAAGATGTCTGCTACACACCCGATTTGTTTGGAGGGTGAAGGCAGTACAACTACCAGACAGAAGTAAAAGCGTGTCTTCTCATATTAAATTGCAGGTCTGAATCTTTCATGTTGCTGTATTGAAAACATCGTATTACAATGTCTGTTGGAAAAAGCAATTTTGTGTCTAATGGGCTACTGAAATGGTAAACCTTACAGTGTGCCTGAAGCAAAAACAAAGATTTGATTTAAGTATCATGGTAAAGTTCAAGGCTACTCTGGCCAGACTGGTGGAGAAGAAAATAAAAAGAGAAGTGAAGTTATAACCATCACAGTCCACCATGTTGTCACAAAGGCATGAATTTTATCTTGGCATCAATCTGTCTCCAGTCTGACTCCTGTTGTTGCCAGGATGATTAATGGCTGCTTACAAGCAACCACTTCAAAACTCATGCTCATGAATTAAACATGAGTGCAGGTTTTCTACCATAGGTGTGAGTTTAAAGAACTTCTTTATGAATGTGGGCAATGTGTGTCAGGGGGCACCTTGTTTAAGGTGGCATTTATACTGGCCGTTAGACTTAAAAACCCATGAGCGCATTAAAATGGTGGTGCTGTCAGTTAAGACGCCCTATTGTGTCTTAGAAGATTAATGAAAAAAAGCCAATTTAGAGAACATAAGATATTAAATAATGGTCTTATAGGTATAATATTAAACATTTTCACTTTAAAATGTCTGAATATGACTGGACCTTTCTTATACAAATTGTCATGCAGCAACCCAATCGGCAGAATTATAGTGAGTTAAGCTCTGCTTAGGTCTAGGCACAGAAACCACTTGGTTAGGAAAAAAAATCATGGTTTGGCTTAAAATACCTCTTTTGGTTGCCACGATCATGAATAGAAATGGTCCGACTTCCCGTGAATAATAGCAGATTTTTGGTCACCAGGAAAAATTACTAAAATGTCTGCAGGTCTCCTAAAAAAAAGCCTGTTACATTGCAGAAAACATTATCATACAGCATTTTGATGTCAGACTAATGTGTGTGTTGTCTGTGAGTGGTTAAAAAATTGCACTGTTTTAATACCAGGAATCGATAAAGGAGCACAAGTAAAATAAACCTCTGTGTTACTGTCTGGATTTAAGGGCAGTTCAGGTTTGCTGACAGCCTCCATTACCGTGAACAAGGATTGCATGTTGATTTTTTATTTATTTTTTATTTTTTTTACAATACCAGTGTGACAGAATGACATCGCTGTGTGAAAACACGTTTTCTCAATTACTCTGGCTTGCCTTCCTCGTGCTTGCGTTGCTCTAAGTGGAGGGACACTTGCAGGCTTTTGTAACATGTAGTGCTCCGATGGAAACACAGTAGAGACAAGATGAGAAAATTGAAGAAGGAATTGGTTCGGGGCTTCTTCGGGAGGTACAATATATGTGCCCGTAATGCTACCTTCACAGAGCTTTAGGTGTGTTTAAACTGTGGCGTTTTCATTGGACCAGCAGCAGAGAGACAGGCCTCTGAAGCAGCGCGTGCCGCCTGGAGAAAGGAGAGCGTGCTCGTGTTGCTCTGAAGGGAGTCACTGCTGTTTATGGAGGGGCTGGCCCTTTTAATCTGGTAACTCATTCGGTGTTATCCCTGTAAAAAAGCTGAAGGCACTGACCATTTCTTACAGCTCAACCTCATCAATAATCCACCAAACACTAAATTATTCACAGGACACAGGTGAGAGGATATTACAGCTGTTGAACTTTACCTGCTGCATCGCCTCATGTCTAAGAGATTGCACTTCCAAAGTTTCCACTTGTCTGTTGCCACTCACAGCTTTGTGTTGATCTATTGTGATTTGCTGAAAGAAAAAGAAATTGCTTTAAATGAGATGCTAGAAATTCGCTGTATTTGCTCTAATGAAAGTCTCTAGTGTTTGCTATGAACAGTCAGCAGAAATCTTGGTCAATGGTTGTATAAGAAGGGAAGCATCAACCTTTTACTGGAACGATTATCTTATATATTTTCTATGTATGTCCTAATTAATTAACACTTGATTGAACCGTTGATTGAAATGTTTTAGAAATTGTGATGTTCATTTTTCTAAATTCTTATAAACTAAAGCATGAATAAAAAAATAATTGACAGATTGAATGATAACATAAATAATTGTTATGCAGCCCTAAGCCATTAGATTAAAATACAAAACTTGAGTAAGAGAGAGGAAATTACTGATGTTATCTGAGAAGATTTCTGTGTTTTGAAGCCCAAAAATTTCACTTACCTGCTGCTGCTGCTGCTGCTGCTGCTGCTGCTGCTGCTGCTGCTGCTGCTGCTGCTGCTGCTTAACGGCCACCAACATGCACAGCAGCCCAGAGCTGCTATTAAACTTATGATTCCACTTGTGAGTATGTGTGTGTGTGAGCTGAATATGATGAAGTGCTTCGCTGTCAAAGGGTTACTTACAGCCGTGTTGTCCCAGGAGTGTTTGTCGTGTGACACCGGCAGAGGGAGAGCAGTGACCCCAGTGATGGCCAGCTGAGGGACAGAGGCCAACTCTCACTGTGTTAGAGGACAAACCTCTCAGTGGTCGGTTAAACTAATCACCACAGGGACCAGCCGATATTGCTTCGTTACAGACCCGCATCCCCACTTCAGAAATAAGTCTGACACATAAATGAATGGGCTTCATTCTGTTGCCCTTTGAGCCTCTCATGATGCAAATGCAGCAAACAAGCAGACGAGCTGTTCCAAATGTATGCCTCTGGTGGCCATGCTGGCCAAAGTCCCATCTTTCTGCCTCATTGTTTTTCTCTTCCTCTTATTAAGTTCTTATCTCATTGTCATTGATATGCTGTTATCCATTTTATTGTTCTTTTCCAGTACATATTGCAGTCATCCGTCTCGCGTGGGATCCCTGTGGTTTTGTCAATGTCTTTTTTTCTCTCAAGGTGTGCTTGTCTTCACTATGATTGTTGGGTAATACTATGTAAGCTGTTGTTCCCTGTGCAGTTATTTTCTGAACCAACACTGTGTTGCCATTTTCCTACTCAGGTCAAAACGTCAAGTGAATTTTGAAATCCCAGTGGTCAGGGAGTGAAGCAGTACTGTTACAAAACTTAAGTTTATTCGAGCATATTATTCATGCCAGCTTAGGTAATCAGTAATGATGAAGCAAATTAACAAGTGTTATCAAACTAAGGCAAACAACAATGTTTTGCTTTTTACTGTTCTTAATTGTAGAGGTGGGCATGGAAACTTTTTAGGTACAGAGTCATTATCATTACAGAAAACATTTGAAATATACTCATCAAAGACTTCTCACCTGCAGTAACACATTGTTTTATCCTCCCTTGAACTTAGTCACGAATCCTCTAATGAGAATGTATTTACCATTTTGCACTAATTGTCCACTGTACGTACATCTGTAGGAGGTTTTCATAGTGTTCAAGAGTGTTAATTAGCAGCTGCTCTTCACATGTTGCCTTTCCAATCTATTATAATTAAAGTATTGCGACCGATTGTACCCTTGCACTGCCTCAGAGTCACCTCAGGTTGGCGAATATGGTACAAAAAAAACCCTGTAAACTGTGACAATGGCTCTGCTTCTATGTAATTTTATGTTAATGTTATTGCTTTCTGAGAGTCACTTTGTCATCATAATGAAGAAGATGGTACAGTATGAGATCCTGAAATGTTACCAACAAAAAGGGTTTTAAACTCCAGGTGATACTTCATTTGTTTACATCAGAGCAGCTCCAGAGCTTCTATTTCATTTTCTTCTAATTGTGTTTCTGAGAAAGCCGATAAGTCTCATTAGAATTCTAACCATAAATTAAAAGCCGTAGGCTTTTTTTTTTTTTTTCATTTTATTATAAAAATATAAAAAAAGATAGGCTGTAACTTACCGTATTGAGCAAAAACGGGTAGGGTTTGCAGTATCTCTATGAAGTGTTTAATAAATGCACTCAAGCATTAAACCACGCGATAAATGTGTTAAACACTATGACATTCCCACAGAGAAGTGTGTTGTTATGTGCCCCGTTATTGATTTTCCGTGAAAGTCCTCTTAGGAATGTCAAAGTGTTATACTTTTCAGATAGAATACATTGATATGCTTGCCATGTGCGTGCAAACATTTCCAGTTCACAGCAAGGAGAATCTTATCATGGTGTCTGACTTTGTCAACACTATTAAATTTAGAGGGAGTCAGAGATTAATAACTTCCACGTAAGGAGAAAATAGGAAGAGGCGCAGGCTTGGGAGCATACAGAAAGATTAATGAGTGTCAAAAACAATGAATTTTCCATTAGATAGTGGAGTGGCATAGGTTACTTGTTTGGTCTTCCCAGTTTCCTCATCAGATAAAAGCTTGTTCAAGGATCACCAAGAAATGACCTATTTTTAGAGATAAACATTTTGTCCTTTCTGCAGACTTCAGGTTTAACACTGACCTATTTTTAAGGCAGAAATAGTACTTTTTTTCACAATGCTTCATTCCACCCTCAGCTTTAGGTATCGTAATGAGCAAAATGATCACTAGTTTTATTGAATGTCTGGCCTGTCCTTGGAAAAGAAAAGCAAAGAAACATGTTAAATAGGCTTTGTGAGGAAAAAAAAATGTAGATTGTGCGACGGTCTTTCAGCCTCACCTTACCTAATACTGAAGGTACCAACGAACACCAAATACACACCCGGACATGCAGCCTCGCCTCTCAAATAGCCTTCTCTGCAAACATGTCATTACTGTTATGATGGATGCCCAGCAGTTCTCAAATATCAGCAGCAGGGGAACACATGAATCCAGCATTGATGAGCATGTCGAATACAGATGCAACTTTGAGCAGCAGAAAGATGATAAGTAGACAAAAATTATCCTTGACAACAACAGAAACAAATGAGGTGTACATAGCGTGAACAATGTCACCGGCACCTCCAGCTCCAGAAGAAGAAGAGCAACAGCGGCCCTGTAATAGACGGGATGTGTCAGCACACGATGCTTTTGTAGACCAGAGGTGGAGGAGAGGTAAATACTACAAGAGGAGCTTATTTCTCAAGGAGCTAAGAAGTGCTCTTGTCAGTCAACCAGCACGTCCACAAGAAACAGCACACTGTGTGACCTCCAGTCGGTGCAGATTTGGTCAAGGCTTTTCAAGGAAAACCTCTGGTCCTGCTTCACCTGCAGAGCTGTCAGACGCTTCACTCAGGGTGAACAAAAGAAACAGCTAAATGACAGGCCACTTTTTTGCATGAAAAATATCCAATTTGCCACATTGCCAGAAATCCATATTACTGAAAAGCAAGACATACAAATTTAATGAAACAGAATAAATAATAGATAATAAGTAGAAGTACAATTTGCATGTCTGCATGGAAACACAAAAAAATAATGCTTAGTTTCAGAAGCACTTTAACTACAGCTCCTACGAGCAATATTCCACTGACATTCACTGAGAAATCAGATGTGAGCTGTAAATTAGTATTACCTCCTGCACTGTAATATGCAACAGGACCAGCAGCGGGTTTACCTTCAGGGTCCTGTTCATGCAGGATGTTCTGTTTCGCTGATGTCTGCTGTAAATATGTAACATCTGGGGCAAATGTTGTCCGCTGAGAATATTTCCTCAGGAGGTTTCCCATAAAGTCTACAGTATGTCCTAGAATTACATTTGTGTGAGTACAAAGACAGAAATCCAAACGTTGCTGCTCCAGTCGATCTTTTGAGGTTGGTTTGATCCTCCCACCGCCATCTCATGACCCGGGGAAATCCAAATATGAATGTTGAATTTTGATTGCTTTGTGTGTTTTCTCTTGTTTTTCTGTGATGCCACTCGCCTCCTTCTATGTGTTTGACTACCCATGAAATCAAAGATGCCCATAAAATTACTGAGCAGTGACAATGACCTGACGTAAACAGGCAGTTAGTGATATACTCTCATTAAGACACAAGCCATGCTAGAATCATCCCTCCGAGGAAGCATGTGAGCCATTCCCTCTTGTGAACAGAAGCCAAACTCTCAGTGTACCTCAGCTCTTTTCAGGTTTTTGAACATTAAAAAGCTGAACAGTGTTTTTACCACCACAGACATGCTGTTGTATCTTAGGTTGGAGGGTGGCAACGTGCTGGGAACTGGGGCTGTTTATGTGGCGTGTGCTGCTTTTGTCTTATGTTGGGCACACAGTTCTACTTATGATTAGCATTCAGTGCTGATTTTGCAGTTTGCGCAATGAGTCCTTTTTCAAAATCTAAAGGCTTACCGGGAAATGTACTGTTAATCTCTTCTAGTCTGAAGCCGTTGGTAACAATGTTCTGTCCTCATTACACCCAACTAAGTGTCTTTACCTGAAAGACAGCTAAGCACCTTCCTTTATGTAGCCACTGGGGACAAACAAAGCAGCTGTCTCTCGAGTGATGATGAAAGGAAATTGTTTACCAATCTGCCAAGTCGTCCTAAGTAGCGTGTAATTTGTACAGAAGGTGAAAATTGAAAGTTATTGAGCAGAATTCTTCTCAGGCACCGTCAGAGATTAGGCTGTAAGGAGAAAATGTTGGTGCGATTAGCAATTTTACAGCGCTTAACTGTTGGAATTATTTGCTATATTCTATGATCCTTTAGCTCTTTAGACCATATAAGATAAACTTGCAGCTGCAATAGTACACATTGTGAGGAAATTGTATTTTACACTCGTTATTTACTACTTTGGCCACTTTTTCAATTTTGGTTCCATTTACATTCTGCAGTGAAGCTGATAAGGGACATTTTATCATTTGGAATTATAAAACAAGCTGCACATGGGTTTTGTGCTTTTGAAATGTAACTAGTTACACACTGATATCTCAAAGTAGGAATGTCCTGGTTCAATGCAGCTCGACATCCTTGAAAGATGATATTGTATCCGTATTCATTTAAATTATGACATCGAGGGTTTCCTTTGTCTCTTCCATTGCCCCGATGAATGCTGCAGTAAAGCTTTGTAGTGCCCCCGTTCTAAAGTTCCACAATAAATATGTGTTATCATAACAGATAAGCATGATTGTATATATCATATACAAATGTATGAAAAAACACAGGTTGTTTGAAAAGCCGAAAAAATGCGTCAGTCTCAGTTTAACTGACCAAATGAACCCTAATTGTTTAGTTTGTCTATATGTGAAAATTACTATCATTCTTAATTAATGTGTTCTACACTGTAGACTTCCAGCAACAGATGCCTATTTCGTAGATGATTGAGAATTAATGATATGATTCAGCTTGTTATAGGGTTTAATTAATAAATAATGTTTTTTTCTGTCTCTTTTAATATTTGATATATCATGCAAGGTGTGATATGAATTCATACTGACTGTACTACTAACATTTCCACACTCACAGCATTTAATCTGACTTTCTGTCACTATGGGTGAAGTAAATAATCATCATGCCATCAATGTTACTCCTTCATACTACCTATCTAACCTGCTGTTTCCTTGCTTTACCCCTTCATGCTATCAGTGGCTGGGACAAAAAGCAAAGCGAAAGGTGAGTTATTGCCTCCATTTTCTTGCTACATGATTTATGCTGCACACAGTTCCCAATAAACAATGTTTGGATCGCCCTTTTATCTCCCACCAACAGCCTGGGAAGCATTAACATACACTACTTGCTGCAAAGCTTTCTGGGCATTGTTTACCTTTATTTTTCCAGGAAAAATGTACTGAACATGCTCTTTAAGGAATCAGATGGATGTTGATGTTAATGAATGCACACAGTATTTTTGTTATTTATATATAAATGATTCTCTCCAGAAGAATATTTTTCAACGCACACAGAAACCTCAATCAATTTTTTTAAATAATAAAAAATAATAAGGAGGTTCAAATTACACATATAGTTCTGTAGCACACACATATGTTTCTCCTTTCAAATAATGTAATAGAAATCCACAGACAGATCTGGATGGTGTTACATTTATAAACAGATGGTAGGACCTGCATTCATGAACTGCTTGACATGTGTGAACATGTGGTGGGTGTTTTGAGATCTCCCTGCTGATGTTTGGAGAAAATGTGTTTTTAAATCAATCATCAGATATCTTCCTCTGTGTAAGTCTTGATTCGGGGGTCTGAATTAATGTAATCATATGTGATGACATCTACACAGTCCGCGATTATTTATTAGAGCAAAAGGAGGGAGAGGACGTCAGACAGCTGCTTGCTGATAAGTTAGTGATGTTAGCTAACCATTCATCTATATAAAGATAACTAGCCAACATTTATAACTCAAAAACGACAAGAGATTTATCTCTTCCTGTGGGGAGCATCGCATGGTTGTTTTGAGAACGACTGGATACAGCGTCAGAGATGACCCTGTTCATTCCTATGAGAGATGCTCAGTGACGCATGAAGCCAAAAAAGCCACTTCCCAGTGTGAGGAGATTGCCGTGACGAATTCATACATACCAGGGACCTAGCTGGGTAAGCTGGTTGACTTCCAGTTTAGCTCTCGACAAATTTAAATAAGGATAAAATAATTAAGTTGTGCAACTCTTCAGACTTCCCAAATGTTATCACCCAAACCCTAAATTGATCTGTCCAATAGCCGCTTATTTCACAATGTAAGCTTACGGCAAAAGGTTTTTCTGGGCCAGTGTGAGTCACATGACATATAAATTGAAGAGTTGACCACTATGTCAAATTGGCATCAAAGCCTGGCACACTTCTAGGGGTCTTGGAGCAGCGACCAGACACCGTGTAGAGGTTGACCTCCGGGCAGCTGTTTGATGTCCATCCTTGTGTTCAAATGTGCAAACTGCACAGATGTATCTATTACTATGTTATCACATTAAATGATACCCTCAAATCTATACTTATGTGGTTGACTGAAACTGAGGGAGAGATTTGATAAGCTACAGACGATTCCCTTTTGAAAAAAAAAAATATTTGTGAATCAAGCCATTACAGGGAAGTCACAAAAAAATAAACTCACACATGCAGTGAAGTTCACACACGACAAGCAGTTTGTAAATGTCGGTCCGACAGGTGTGAATATAAGTAATAACATCCAAAACATGTTTTTGAGGACAATTTCAAATACTGATACAAGAAATATTTGTGTGCATCAGAAATACAGTTTTGAAAGCCCTCTTTCTCCAAATGTGTTATTTTTTTTTTTACAGCAACAAAACATTGTTGTGTGCACTAGAAAATATTTGTGTGAAGAAGGTAATTTACATATAAATTGTGAAATACACTTGTGAATCCGTCTGTGGCTATTCATTAAATGAAGACCTATCTGAATCTGTGTCTCCCTCTCAGATACAACCTGCGTCGCATATGTATAGATTCACATGTTCACACCAGGGAGCCGCCTGCCTCACCCAGTCATGCTTCTCCTCTATTTGGCCACTGTGCAGCTCCACTGGAGCTGCTGGGGGGTTGTTCCCGGTTCAAGGACACCTCAGCGGTAGATGAGGGAGGAGACTGTTTCTCATTTGTCTCCCAACCCAGATTTTCTCAGACATACTGTGCAGGCAAACTGGAGACCTTCTGGTGACCAGCCTGCTTCTCATTCTTTTTATTTTACTGCTGCCCTTCAGTAGTTAATGCTTTGTCCCGATATTTGCTGGCATAGATATTCATTCAATTGCCATTGAACCTGATCTATTGCCTAATAAATGATCTTTTTCAGATTTATTATGCACTGAGTAGAGAAATGGGGATTTTTTTTTTCTTTCCTGCTGCACACTCACAAATCACCTCCACCTATTGAGAAAAAAAGTCCTCCTGCAGTATATTTGATGATTTGCAGACTGGTTCTCTTCCTTTCATTATGGATATGCATTTTCTGCTATTGCTCGCGCTGGATGACGCAAACGTGTAGCCTCCCAACATCAATACCTCAGTATCTCAGTGACTCTACGTGTATGGTTATACTGTATGCTAGTTGATCTGGCTTGTTTGCTTTACCAGGTGAACATTTATGGAGCTTGCTTTTGTGTTTCCTGTGTTGCACAGTGAAATGAAAGCAAACGTTCTAAAGGCTTTACTAATATCGTACAGTTGCGCATTATTTAGGACAGCGTTTTTTTTGTTAATTGTTTGCGAGGTTTTTTTGTTTCCCTTGTTTGTTTTTCCGACATGACTTCAACCAAACCCGCTGATTAATGTTAATGTTCACAAATGAATGCAGAGGGTTTTTCCTTTTTTTTCCCCCTTTCTGAAAATGCAGTGTTTTCTAATTACAGAAGTAATTAGGGGGCTAGTTTTTTTAATTAACAGAAGATACACATTCAGCATTCACACCTCTGGAATCTAGTTCAACATTGGGAAGCCTTTTTCAACAGCACTTTCAGCACTCTAATTACAGCTAATAACTTGTATTAATAACAATGGAGATAATGAATATAACCACATGTATCAGTCTTGAATATTGATTAATGGATTGTGTCAGCTTTCCTAGTGCATGCTAATAATTGCAGTGCAATTTGTTGAGTAACTGTTGAGAAAAATGTTAAGCCTACAAGCCAGGATAATAATCATCCTGGCAGTTGTCATTATATTGACAGCATACCTCTGGATTTATTTACCAAGACCTTCTGAATAGATTTGATCTGAGCATGTGCTCTGACCAGCGCCACTGCAGAGAAAAGCAGAGTCATTTGTTAAAGTGTAGACACTCCGTAAAGAGAGTAAATTGAGGGTAAACTGCTTCATGAGCGAACATTTCATGGCCATCCCAAATTCGTGTTTTTCAGCTAGAAGCAGCAAGGCAACTTGTTACACTGATTATTTTTGGAAAGCAAATGGGACCAAAATGTAGCAACTCTCCCACCAGTGAACCACATGGCAGAGGTTAAACATTAACCTTAAATAATAGAGGTTGTTTGTGCAATCTGTTTTGTATCCATGATGAAGGGCACGTTCAGGCAGGTTGAATGTGAGTTTCACAGCATTTCATATAAAGTGTTCCTGATAGAGGGGATGTTGCATATAAAGCGGACAAGGCAGGGATTCCTGGAGCGATAAGGTTTTATTGAACATCTAAAAGAGCAGCTTATTTATTTCACACAACAGTCCTTGCACGCGATATTTGAAGAGCATGTTGTAACTAGTCTCGTTCATCCCCACCTTTTGTCTCCACAACATTTTAAAGGGAATCCATACCTGTGGTTATTACGAAAATATGCCGCATGAATCACAATCAGGCCTGTGTTCCACTGTATTCCCATTAATTAAAGCATTCATCAGTCTGTTGGCAGTCTCTGGAGTTGGGTAGATCATTGTTTGGGGCATTTTCTTATTGTTGTCTCATTGCTGCCATTTGTTCGTGACTCTGTTGACTGTGACAAAAAAAAAAAAAAGAAAGAAAGAAAAAAAAAATCCCAAAGTTCATTTGAGGCACCAGTAAGTAACACCAGTTGAACATGTAATTTCCTGTTTCACCTGGAGACAGTACAGTATTTCTGACCCACTTTCTGAAGCTGATGTATTGCCACTTCCCTCTTTCCTTTTTTTTTTCCTGCACAGCAGAAAAAAACACTGCTAAGAGTTTCCCCCAGCTGGGAAATTTATTGCCAGTTCTGTTGATTGTCCACCCCACCTACCTTCCCCCTACCTCCCCTACTGTGGCAAATCACAGGGGAGGACGGCGCTCAGTACCACCTCTGAGTCAAGGGAGGTTCACTTTTGCTCAGGTGCTACTCAGTAACAGGCACCAAATGTCCTTTTTGACGGAGGGTAAAGCTGACAGACAGCTCACTCTGTCTTGGTTATTTCCTTCTAACAGGCTTCATCGAGCTCTGTAACAGCTCAATCAACTGACTGCATCATTTAAGATCACACTATCGGTGCTGACAATAAAATACAGAGCCGACGCACAGTTGTCCTATGGCGATGGGGTCATCGCAGTATGTACATTGTGCCTGTCTGATCTGCTGTGAACTGTTCTTGTTTACAGCAGATGGAAGCATGGTAGAAAACCACTATCATCCCAGTGCAGATAAAGGATGCATGCAGTCGAACGTGTCTCGATAAGGCTCCACACAGACGGGCACATTTAATGCGAAAAAGATTCACATTTGATTTTGCAAAAAGCATCCAGTAGCCATTTGCACCTGGAATTAAAACAGCAGTAGAGATAGAAACAGCAGCTGTATTGAATCCATTTTTGTTCAGGAGTGATCTCAACATATTTTCTCCTTTGTCTCCTTTAGCCTCTTTGTGCTTTATTGCCAGATGATAGTGGGGTGCGGAAGAGATTGACATGGAGTGCATTACTAATCTGAGCAAAAGTAATCACAGCCTTTGCTTTTACCATAATTACATATGGATTTTCTATGACTGAATGAATTGCATATTGGACAGCCCGTATAGTCAGATTTCAAATGTCCCCTGTTGATTTTAAGTGGTGACATTATCTAAAGCTGGCAAAGTTCAGAGCAGTAGTTGTACAGTTTTGGAACATGGATCACTTTGGACAGGTAATTTACAGATTAGCTTCAGTTAATGGATCAGATGTAGTGCTAATTAGCCGCTGCCCTTAAATAGTTGCTTAAATCTCTCCAATCAACTTGGCTGATGGCTTTTAAAATGGCACTGCTTATTGAGTGCCTCAGATCAGCAGGTTTGCCGTAAACATAAGAGGCATTCCTGCTTAAATTAGACTGTCGGCGTAAATGATTGTTTTTGGTGACAGATTTGACCTTTGAGTCATTATAGAAATAAATTACATGGAATATGTTTTTCCTCTTAAGACTGCTCAGAAAAGGTCATTCTAGGTGAAAACAATCAGATATGATGGGGGTTACTTCATGGACCAGTTGATAAAAGCAGCCTGTGTTATCTACTCTCATAACCCTTCCCTTTCAAACCATTTCCTTTATCAACACTTACACTATAAGGTAGTTAATGAGTGTGTCAGCGAGCTTATTATATTCAGATATTATTTAAATGACGGGTGTGGTCACATTCATCATGGTGTTTGCATCACCTCTGTATAATCCTTTTTTAATGTGGCCGTGTGCAGGAATATATCTTTTGCGCTTGGCTTTTTAAATATTTTAGTTGAAATCTGAAGTTCTTTGTTTCTTCTTTTCTTGTTCTGTTGAGATAAACAGATATGTTTTGTCATTGTCACATATAACTTCACTCCCCCTACTCACATGAGCCTTACAAGTTCTATTATATGTGCTAAATAAAGAAGCAATTTGTACCAGCTACTTACAAAGCTGTTGGTTCTTCTAAAATTGTGGCAGACAGTCACCACAGAACGGGTTTGCATGCATTGGTATTCTGCATACAGGCAACATCTAACCCCAAATTTTCTGAAGTGGTCTTATTTGGACTCTAGTGAATGGAACATGTTGTTGACATGATATGCTTCAAAGAGTCTTGGTGCACTCCAGGACCACACAGTATGGAATATTAATGTGCTGAGAAATTCACAGTTTTGCTGTATCCAAAGCAAGAAGCAAGGCTGCCACCAACCGTATGGATGCTGCTTTTGTCTGGAACCTCTTGAAAAATGTATTCATTATATACTCATTATTACAGTAATGTACAGTGTAAGAACATGTAAGAACAGGCTTCAAAGTGGACGCATTTTTTGGTGTAAATGGTTAGTAGTTTTCCTGACACAATACATGAACTGGTTTAAGAGTTTTAGATTGGAGGGTTGCATTTATTCATTTCCGCTGGTTTTCCACAGAAGGGTCAGCATTAAGCTAATCCACTTCAATCCATTTGAGGGAACAGTGTTGTTAGTGTTGGCTGGACGACCACACAAATGGTATACTCAGCGATAATATCAATATTACTGTGGAGAATCATGTGGCAGGGGGGCATTATCTGGACAGCCTGTGACAGACACTCTCAGGCCTGATTACGGGTCTTTCTGGGCTGCAGCATCAAGTTTACAGTTGAGAACTACTCAGCTTTGATCCATTTTTGATCACATTTCTGCTAGTTATCCCTACCTTATATGATTCTCCAATGAATTAGTTTCAGATACTATAGGAAACATCCTGAGATTATTACTGTTACATTCATTGTTAGCTTTTTAATTTAATTTCAGTGAGTAGTTGTAAAGTTCAAAGGAACAAAAGTGTGCTTTAGAGCAAAGTACAATCACAGTATGCTTGACCTAGCAAGTGATATATCTTAACCTAACTCTCTGGTGAGTCGGTGATAATAGCAACAGAATCCTTGGAAGTGCTGGCTAATTTCATAACTAAAAAATAAACATTTAATTTACAAGAACATGCAGTCTAAACATGCATACAGAGCTGCAGTACTTGTGCAGTTAGAAACATCAGCTCTTCAGTCCAGGCGAATACTGAAACCACAGTGGCACCATTGAAAGATTTGTTTATCAACCATGCTGCACTGCAAGCATGATGATACACTAAGTTTGCTTTCATTTCATGCATAAAGCTGTTATGGAATGATGTAGATGGTTAATGAGATGCATTGTGCTGTAAAAATTCTATTGTTGTGAATTTGTTTTTGCCCTGTTTTTAGTTTAGCTTAGTTGAGTTATTTGATATGGTCAGAGTAAAATTGGTGCTGCCACATTCAAACTTGCAAAAGCACCAGATGCACCTAGTGTTTATTGCAAAATGCAAATTCACAACACCTGTCCACGGCTGGCTTTTTAAAAGTCAAAGCTAGAAAGAAGAAACAAACCAAGAAGAGTAAAATACAATACAGTTATAAATACATGCAATACAGATGTACAAAAATAGAAAGCCATGTCATTACAAACACTGTATTAGGTGAGAGAACTGTGTTGTTTCTCTTTCAGTCATTATTTTTTACTCCTTTTGTTAAAAACAAAAGTTTTGTTGCATTTTGGGTGGGTAGACAGTACCAAAGTTTTGTTCCTCTTAAATTAAAGTTGAAATTGAATCTGTTAAATTTGGAATAGTTAGGAAGAAACCTCCATGTTTTCCTGTGAAACGCAGCACATTTGCCCTGTTATAGCTCCCAAGTTGCCATAAAAAAGGTTTTTATCACCAAAGCCAGTCTGAGTGAAGCAGATTCTCCTGGATTTCTTTATGACTTCAGTATACTGTGGTTCTCAGCAATGTGATGATATAATAGATTGAAAACATATTGAAATGTGCTGGTTTGTTGGTTATAAATGGACAACTGAGCATAATTCAGAAGCCATTTATACACTGGCTTTACGGATTTGAATTTGTCTTGTGTTCAATTCCATTGTTCCCTCTACTCACTCATGTCCCTCTGCAATAACTGTATTGCAAAATAAAATAAAAAATGAATTAATATGTTAATCAGCAATTATTTCCCTCGACATTACACATACACTATTGCTCTTACCACACTTGATACTTTGTGTAACTCTGTGTATTAATTGTGTGACAGCATTTGAAAAAAAAAAAATTATTAACAAATATTCAACTATTCCTCAATATTTATAAACATAAGTTGTGCCTGCCAAACAACCAATAGAAACAAGTTGAATCTGAATTTATAAATGCCTCTTTGTTAAGATAGGGTTTTTGAGGTGATTTTAAAGGATGGCACTGATTTAGCAGTCGGAGCTTGTCTGGCAGGACATTTCACAGCCTAGGTGTCCTGACAGTGAAATCCAGTCATCTTTCATCTTGAGCCTAGACTTAGCAACTGCCAAGAGCCCTGCCTGTGGTGTTAAAGCTGCACTCTGACTCATGAGGGGCCAAAAGGTCAGATGCATAGCCGAGGGCAAGGCTTTGACAATCCATAAAAGTTATCAATAAAATCTTGACGACAGTTTAAAAAAAAATCAATTACCACCAGAGTGACTGTTATATGAGTGTCTCACTAAGTCCTGGTCAAAAGCCTAACTGGATGATGTACTGATTGTCCGCTTGTTTGCGAAAACAGATAAAGGCGCTACCATCTGTACAACATACAGTACTCTCTTTCCATAGACCCTAGACAGAAGACATGACATTTGAAAGGCTAGAAGATATGAAAGCATGTATGACGCTGCATTAGTAGAGTGACTTTATTTGGTCTTGTATTAAAGGTCATGAACAGTACAACAGATGAAATGACAAGAGTTTAATATTCTGAGATAAAGTACAGTACAAAACATGAAACAAAACAGCTACTGTATGTTATATTCACATACAATGACTGCCTATCAATGTGGAGTACTGCAAGCAAATCTCTGTAACTGATTATGTACTGAGAATTAAGCTGGTCCCAGAATCGAGCCACGGTGTACACCACATATAACTAAAGAGGTGGAGGAATCAGCGTCACTGATAAAAAAAACTAATTTTTGCTACTAGGAGACACCTCATGTGTAACTCATGATTCATAACTGTTTTCAGAGCTGGAGAAACTCTTGTCTCATAAAAAATGCCAAATTTAAATGTGTTATTTCCTTGTGTATTGAGGAGCACGCAGCCGAGGGTTTATGGGGCCAAACACTAACATAAAATTGTGGTATCGAAAATAATATTTGGCATTGAAACAGGGACAAGAGCTAACATTAACTTTGCATAACTGCCAACATCAGGCTATGAAAAAGAGGGATATTTTTATGTTTTTATAAATAAAAACATTTTGAGAGAGAGAGAGAGGAGTCATCATTGCCAGGTAGACCTTCAAATAAAACAAGAGGGTGGATAAAATGATGCAGCACTACAGTCTGCACAGTTGAGGCAAATGGATGAGCAGATGAGACAGGGTGCATCATGTTTTACCTAGAACGGGGGATAGTGTTCCCCCTGTCCCCCCTGTCCCCCCTGTCCCCCTGGGATTTATAAGTATGCATTGAAAACAAATGTGAAAACTAGTAAAAAGTCAGAAGATTATCATCAAATATCACATCGAAATACAAAAAGAATATATCAAAATTATATCAAATAACTTCTTTGTCAGTGTTTCCCTTTTTCGGTTTAGGTTTATTTTTCAGTGCCAAATTTTAATGTCACTGTAGCTGGAAATCATTTTCTCCAGAATCTTTGACATAAAAAAAAAATAATGAGTGCGAAGGTCTTTAAAGTTAGTAGGGAAGGTTGAATCAAGGTTGGGTTTCTTCAGAGGAGACTATATTGGATTGTAAAATATGGGACACAACCATTAGTCCTGGAGTTATTTACAACAAAGAATGTAGTTGGTCCTATAACCTTTGCAGAATTTAGTAGGTATAATGTCTGGTGTACTGGTGGATGTGTCATCTGTGATAAAGTGTCTATTAGTTCTTGAGAAAGTGACGGAGCCAAGCAGGGACAAGTTATTACAACACAAGAAAAAGAGGAGTAACACTGACAATCCGACAGGATGTTAAGAGCAGAATGTAAGCCACTTCTTTTTCAAAACTTCACACTGAGTTGGAACAGAGAGTTGTCTGTGTTTGTCTCACATGGGAGACAGCAAGCTCTATTATTTCTTGTTCTCTCCACCAAGGAATGCACACCACAAGAGGCCTCAAATTTTAATTAAATGGAATATTTATACACTGCGGATGTTCAACTTCCTTCTCTCTCAACATGCTGGCAAATAGGCCACACAATTTAGAGCTAGCCAATTAATTACAATTTTGTCAAGTCACAGCAATTTCAGTGATTAATTACCATGTTCTCAAGAGTATATTGTCTGTTTAAATACCTTGTGAGTATTAATGCAAGACGTTTGATTTTCTTTGACAAACTTTCAGTTTTCAGCTTCGCAGCACATACTATTTACGCAAACTGAGGATTAATTTTCTGCGTTAAATAATTGCTTTTGTTCATTTTGTTTTAGATTTGACAATCAATCAAAGACATCGTTGAAAATAATAACATATTCAGGAGAATTGTAATCCTTCCAAAGATTGAAAATTGATCAGTTTGCTTGCAAATAAAGAAGTCATCTGTGATTTACAAACATAAAATAACTTTTTTTTACACAGACTACTTGGGAAAGGAAAAACAATGAAATCCATTCTTGATCATATGAAATTAAGATTTTAAAGACAAGGCAGCCTTTACAATGCAACACCAACAAAAACGTTCAGTTAATTCAGAGACATGTTATTATATGGGACATTGTTATTGGCGGGCACTGTACAAAGTTGCCATGACTCGTTAGCATGCAGAGTGGCGCTCAGCACCTCCAACATCTCTATTTGCACAGAAGCCCTTGTAAAATCAAGCTGCAAAGGTGAACTTGCAGGTTTGATAAACTGCCTGGAATTCATTTCATATGAAAATTAATATTCGTTATTATTCTGTAATGAATGGAGGCATCGGCTATTTCTTGAACTATTTACTGAGTTATTTGTTTTCTTTTCATCCTGCCTGCAGTTTACAGTTTATTCTGCAGTGGTGTGCTTGACTGCTCTCCAGCCATTCATCAAGGCACTGCTTTCCATTATTTGGTGCAGTCAGCTGAAACTGAGAAAGGCTTTTGGGGTGGTATGGCTCATTCTTCCTCCACTAACTCTCTGTTCTCTCCAACAGAGATGTTCCTGTTATTTTTCACCTTAACGCCCTGGATCAGTAGTCATTAGACGAGTCAGTGAAATTATATATGCAACACGGTTGCCAAACAATCCACGTTTTCAGAAAATGGTTTCCTAGCCTGCCTTGATTTTCCACGAGTATCATATCAAAACAGAGCCAAAAGATTTCCACATCATCAATAATGATGAAGCTTTCCATTTGCATTCATCATCTAACTCTATTAATCCCTTCTCTTAAGTACAGGCATACAGATTTCTATCTTCCTCATATTCACATTTTCTAGATTACCGCCCAGACCACAAGACTCACAAAATCAATAACCTTAGTATCATATTCCTGGCTTCTAATATTGTCAGACTCAGATTCCATCAGGCTACGGTCTATGCTGCATTCTGATAACGGCATGAAGAGGGGCTGGTTGAGATGAAATGAAATAGTTTATTGTTAATGCACACTCAACAGCCAGCCAATCTGAACATCTGTATTCATATTAATACTCTACAGATGCTGCAGAGACCTCATCTCTTGCTAAAAACGTATAGAGACCCCTCGCCTGCTCTGTGTTTAAGCAGACATCTGTTTCTGTGGCTCCTCTTTAAAATCTAATCGGCAAATATTTGTGTTTACAATGAAGATGCTATCCTCGCTGCCCAGCATTTACATTTCTACCTAATTTCAGCTGTGCAGGTAAATATTTGATTCATGAGACGGTGTCACTTGATTCTGTATGAAAGTTAAGTCACAGCGGAGAGATGTGTCAGCAGCATTCTGACTGTGTGAAGCAGAGCAAACAACTTGACTAATCTCGTGTGTGCTGACATTGTGACTGATGATCAGTGTGCTGGTAGCCCACCTGAATGTGGACCATAATCTCCCAGCTCAGGGTGATATTGCCAGTTTCAGCTTTCAGTGGAGTGGGCTCTTTGCTTTAGCACTAAAAAAAAAAAAAAAATTACAGCAGCTCTCAGATCCATGTGACTGTCATAAAAAAACATTGTGGATAGGGGAAAGCACTGCCAAGGGACCAATTATAGCTTTAAGAGTTAGGCCCATAAGCAGGCTGATGTTGGAAATGTTTTCATTAAAAGCGCGCACACACACACACACACACACACACACACAAACAAACAAAACGATAAAAAAGCTTGAATTTTAATTCATTAACTTAAATTTTAATAGAAAAAGTGAGTTCGTCTTCAGTTCAGAGTTCATCACTCCATGTTTTTAATCTCAACCTCCCTGTCTGAGAAGCAGTAGGGAGGCTGGATTGGAAATGGAGAGGGAGAGGCAGAGAAATACTGATGTGACTTATCACATATTGATTTTTTTTCTTTACTATAGCACTTCATGATATTCATGGTTTAAAGGAGGTAGAGTTGCCAGCCTGAAAAAAGGCAAACACTAATGGTATTCATGTTTCAGAGGGCGCCAGCTACTTTCATCAAGATATCTCAGGTTACACAATACTCACCTCAACTGTTTGCTGCCATGGTAGACAGGTTGCCTGCTGTCTACTGTAAATATGTGCAAGCTCTCAATCTGCAGCTGGCCTTGACTGTAAATAGGAAGTTCCCTTTCATTCAGTATGAGCACAGAAAAAGGAATACAGCAGTGACCAGTAATGAAGCCTTTTCACCCGTAGAGGTGATGTGCTTTGTGTTTAAAGGGATAGCATATCCTCCCCAAAAGCATATTGCAAAGGTGTAGTTTTATTCCTCATTCCATCACTGCACTTCACTGAGTCGTCTTGGATCATCAGTGGAGCAGACAACCTTCATACCTCCATTACTTCTCTCAGAACTGTTTGTTCCCTCTCACCGGGAAACAGCCATGGCTCAACATAATCTGTTCTTTCATCTAGAAGCTTTTATTGTATCTTTCCTTACTTACAGTCTTTATTGTCCATTTACTGTCAGAGCCGCAATGTGCTGTTTCTTTTTTTCTTTTTTTTTTTGTCTGATGTCATACAGTAATTTTCTTTCTAGATAAATGAGAACAGTCTTATTCTGAAATGCTCAAACATGTTCTGGCCTTCATTCAACACAAATACCGGTTTTGTTTCATGGGTTTCTTATTCAATCATTTGTCTACTTTGTTTTTGAATCCATTTTCTGTCATTTGTGAGGCACATTGTCTTCCATCTTTGCCACCTGTAGCCATTTTATTCTACAGCTTCTTTCTAACAAGGTAATTACAAAAGATCAGCACACTCCCCACAATCAAGTCTGGCAGAGCTTTGCCTGAATTACTAAGTCACCAAATATTATGTATGTAAAGTAATGCACGTTTTATGGACTTGCATTTATAAAGAGCTTTTCTAGTTCACCCAATACTTGAAGTGCTTTACGAGCCCGTGCCACTTTCACACATGCATTCATACACTGTTGGCAGAGGTGCCATGTGATACAGGGCTTTTGATCCAAAGCACAACAAGATATGTCAATGCTCATCCATTCACACAAACTCACACACTGATGGAACAGCCATCAGGACCACTTTGAGGTTCAGTATTTTGCCCAAATGCACATCAAAATGCACCCGGAGCCGTGGATCGAACCTCCACTTTGACTTGGTTGAAATAATTGTCTTCTGTTCCATCTTGTTTCATCTGATGTCTTGCTTCACTAATTAAAAAAAAAAATTGAAAGAACGATACAATTATAACTTCAACAGGTGCAATTAATCTAATAGCCCGTTTTCACAGCAAACATTTTGACTTGCTATAGAAGGGAATGTACTTTAAGTAAGATTAGACATTTCAAATAGTCTTCAGTGAGAAATGCCTGTAGGAGGTTGAGACGGATATCATTCAAACAGCCTGCACATGCCCACACAATTTTTAATGAAGTCTAATGAGGCCCAATAAGTGAAAACTTATGCCACAAGTTAATTCAACATGTTGTGAAATATCCCTCCTTGTCACACACCAGAACATATGCTTCTTTAAAGCAAGGTCGGTGTATAGGTTCACTATACAGTGTTATGTCCTTGGAGCAGTTTGTGGTTCAGTGACTTTCTGGAATATTGTTTGGCACTGAACTGTAGAGGTAAGGCTGACCACCATCCAATCATCACTGAAAAAAAAAAAAATGAAATACACTCTGTAGTTGGCGCTAGGGATTATGTTTCCACAAAAAAGGACAGCGTTTGCCACACTCCAGACGGCCACAGAATGTCAAGACAGTGGAATTTCATAAATGTATTACGTGAAGCCCGTGCAGTTAGCCGCAGTGCACACTAACCTGTACTGACCTGTATTTTAACACAATCTTCACTACATGGCCATACTTCTGATTATGTGGACAGCCTTTATCAACCTTGCACGCATAATTAAAAGGTACCTCTGCAACAGGTTTTTGCTAAAGCAATTGCTACCCCGATAAAACCTGAGGGATGAAAGTCATATTCATTACAGTTTGAATTTTACTGTTTTCATAACATTTCTGTAGCTAGTCAGCAGTGTACACTGCAGACAGATACTGTGGCAAAGATACTGGAGAAATGGTGGGGTAGATGATATGACAAAACATTCGAAAATTATGCAGGAACAGAAAACACCTCCACATGACACCCTCCTCACAACGCATCCGCATCCATCGCCCTTTCAAACATGACGTGTGTTGCTGGTTATGTTGGGCTACCTGACTGACACCCAGCAAACTGCATTTGAATTATTGCAATGGTGACGTGTTTGTGATTGGGTGTAATGAGCAGATAAGTAATGTGCACTGTCGGAATCCTTTTCCCATTACTATTTATAGTCAGCCTCACCTTCACCTCTAGCTCACAACAGTCTCCATCAGGACAATCGAGGTCAAGGAAGGTCCATGGACCTTTGGCTGTCCCAGCCTTCTCCGCTTCCCCATTTCAGCTGGACTAATGAGGCAGACAGCTGCTCCCTTAGTTGAAGTGTCCCTGCAGTGAACTGTACCTGGGAGAGGCAGAGACAATGTCACCTTCACATTCAGGTACATTACAAGAGGAAAACAAACCAGACCTATGAAATCAAGAGAAAACATGCACAAAGATTAGCTTGCAGGGGTGCCCACCTGGAAGCGCAGGTACCATGCATTGAAGCTGAGCTCTTACCACAGTGGCCTGCCTTCGATTCCAGCCCTCCACTCCCCTCTTTCTTTTCCCTGCCTCCCCTGTCTCTCTCCAGCTGTCACTGTCTAAATAAAGCAGAAATAAAAGCAGAAATAATAATAAAAAAAGATAAGCTTGCAAACAGCAAAGTGCTCCTAGGCAAATACAGCTTCATGCATAAACTCAAGAGCTCTAACACAGTTGTTTTTGTTGTTGTTTGCTGTTGTCATCCTTAAAGGGGCCGGTCTGGTCAGGCTCTTATTAGTGTACAGTTTGTCTTCTCACAATTCCCCACAAAAAGAACATTGGTTTTAGATATCTGTTTCAGAAGCTTGGCAGAGTTCAATAAAACACAGACTGGATAGAAATGCTTCTGCAATGTAATTAGGGGACTTTGCTGAGACGACAAGTACAAATGTGGAATAAGAAGGTAAAATCCAGCAAGGCTGGGTGATTAGGCCTCATTTGGATGTCTTCTGCACACTGTGACGAGCGGCTGTTTCAGGGCAAGGCAGTCGCTCGGATCGAAGGCCCACAGTGTCTAGGATTATGTGTCAATTTACCACCCAGCTGCAGCTCTAGACTCTACAGCAGAACATGACTACCTCTAATTAGGCCATGCTACCAATTAGGGCCCTGCAATAAGGCAGCGAGTAAGGCGCTCTGGGAGAGTAAAACCTACCATTGTTCCACCATAAAAAAAAACAAAAAAAAAACCCACCGTTTTCTAGCTCCAGCTGCTGTCGAAGGCTGGAGTCCATGTCAAGCAGGCTTCCATTAAGCCATCTTTGGTTTATTGTGATGTAATAAATTAATGTAATTGGGTGATTTGATGACAGAACATTAGCTTTAAAAGGTGTCAAATCTGAATGGTACATTCATGTGATTCGATGAAAAGACAACAAACAGCATTATATTCATGTCACGGCCATGACCTCAAACTCTGTTTCATAATCCCACAGGTAGCCAAGGTCAGTTCCCCATAACTCAGAATGTGACGGTGGTGGAGGGGGCCACAGCCAACATGACCTGTCGTGTGGATTACAATGATAACACTTCCCTCCAGTGGTCAAACCCTGCACAACAGACCCTATTCTTTGGGGACAAGAAAGGTGAGTAATATTCCCGGGGATAATGGCTGTGATAATGAAATGACACGATATGATGAAGATGTCTCAGCCAGATTATATTACTACAGGAGTCTTCTTCACAATGTTTCAACTCTGGAATGCACTAAATTGTCCCCACCTGCCTGTGAGCGCACAATTTCTGCTGAACACAAGAAAAAGGATATGCGGGAAATGCATTCCTTGTAATGTCAAAGCAGACTTTTAATGAAGTTATGTCTCCATCGATGTCCCTGGGCACAAACTAAACAGAAATAGACTGTTTTTGAATTGAAATTTTGTAATCATGCAACACTGACAGCGTTGTTTACAACACAGTGACGCCTGTGGATTGTGAGATGATTGGGCCTAATTAGCATTTTAGCTGCCCTACATTTGTATAGCTGTTTGGATGTCACTGAAAAGGAAGCACACTGTTGCAACCTTGTGAAACAAGGCCCGGGCCAGAATGAATTATAATGTGCTCTCACCAGCCAAATCCAATTTAAAGGTGACAAAAGTCTGGAGTTGATAAATTGGAATTGGGGTGAAAGGGAGTATAACAGTGGACTGGTCTTGTAAGGGTTGGGGTGTTCATCTTTCAGTGTTTCTCACAGCATATTACCCATTTCATTTATGCTGTAGCTGCTAATACAATATCACTGGTTCAATGATTGAAGATTACCTTCCTCTTTGAATAACAATTGATCGACGCCAGAGTGAACCAGCAGAATGAGAGTCACAGTCTGGTTTGAAGAAATACTTTCTCCCTCGCAAGTGATTGGATTTGGTAATGAGGTCTAAGGTGTTTTATTAGATGAAATTACTTCCAAATACAATTAAACAAAAGTTAACTGAATCTTAAATAGATACTCTTGTGTGAATTGTGCGAATGTGCCCAAAGGATTTGAATTCAAGCAAAAGTCACTGAACCAAAGCCATTCTTTTTATTGTTATTTTGTCTGTATTCTCATGTGTATAATAGATGTAGCATTCTAATATTTTACTTTGCAGGACCAGATTTGAAAATCACCGAATTAGATCAGAAAAAAAACAAAAACCTTCAATGTTCTCTGAAGAGATGTAGCACCTGATGAATCATTTAAATGTTATCTTTTGGTTATTTAATTTGGCCTAACTGAAGCTAGTTAACTGTGTTTTGTTCACACTTCTTATCTCTGAATACAAAGCACAATGCCATGCCGTTATAAGCATGTATGGAGAGCTCGGAGAGAACAATATGTATGAGACACTTTGCCCTTCTTGTGCGGCCATTTATATTGCATGACAGAGTCCTTTTCCAGAGCAATACGGATGACAAAATGAATGTAGTCCACTCAGCAGAGGTTGCCAGGGCTAAGTGTGGGAACACTTCCTCTCCATCTCCTTCTAAACAGCCAAATGAAAAGCTTTATTGGCACAACTAATACGATGCCTGTGAGGCCATCAGGAGAAACGGGAGGCGTGGAACAACACAGGCTTCATGCGAGGAAGAGGGTGGGACACCTGGGAAGAAATCTCTGCTGTGCCAAATCACCAGTTAATTGCTTGGCAGAAGGCTGCAACTGTCCTTCTCCCGTTTGTTGTGCCTTCTTGTAGGAGCCAATGAAAAATGTTAGATTCAACCTTATGCTACCTTTCAGTCCAACAACTAACTGCAGACTGGCTGAGCTCGAGGCAGGCTGTTCTCTCCCTCTCATAAACAACTGGTCATAGACTGCCGTCAATGAGTACTTCAGATCAATGCATCAATGTTGCATTTTCTTCCTTCCAATGTTTCAATGTTTTGGCATCCTTTTGCCTGTTTAGATAAATAATTCCTTTTCCCTGCGCGTGTTGTCTCTGTCCACCTCTCTGCCTACTACAATTCCCTTGGGTGCCCATGACAGCACGGCCATATGTTACTGTTTGATGCACATTCACGTTTCTCCCACTCCCTCTTCACAAAGGTGGTCTGTCATTGTGCATATGTCATCCAAAAATGTTTAGCTTTCACAGCTTTTGTGTGTGCTTCCGGATGCGCAACACATACAAGATATGATGATAAAAATACATCTGCTGTTCTGTCTTAAATTAGACAAAACACTCTGTGAGGCATTTTTTTTGTTTCTTTTTTTTTTTAATCTATTTTTTTTTTCTTTTCTGTTTCCCTCAAGCTCTGTATTAAAGATAAGGGCATTTGTCTGGATGTGTTTAGATTTTGATATAAAGTAGTGACAGAGAAAAAAAAGGACTATTAAAATGACCTTTTAAATCCTTTTGAGGGGCTATAGTGGAGTAAAGAGAAACATCTGTAAAGAAGCTGAAGTTCCATATTATATCAATTGGGTTAGACAGCTGCTGGGTAAAGTAAGACAAAATCTGATCTTTGCCCCGACTATAATTTGTTCCATTTTAATTCAGGTCTGACAAATGAGAATATGATAATGAAAAAATAAAAAAAGCCCCAAAGATTAGTTTTTATAGCCAAAGAGAAAAGGGGATGTCTGTGTCCATCCAGAATTTTAAATACCATGAATACCATAAGTCTACACCAGTGTAACATTGGGAAAAGCAATATATGTTTTGCATCAAACATTATTCATGAGTCCCAGTAATGCAGTAATATCCTAATATGTAATGACAGAATGTTGTTTGTCCTTCACAAACCAGATGTTTCATCTAGTCATGATGGGTTACAAACCCAAACAGACCTTAACAGTTAGTGATATGAATGAACTCTATACCCCAGCATCCGCCAGAAGGGATTTTGCTTCACTGTACTTTATGAAAATGTCACATGGGAAATGTGTCTTTTCACTTGTAAAATCATTGTTTCAAATTTAAATTGAAAACTTGTCACTTGTGAATTAAATACATTCCTATGTGATTGGCTTTTTACACGTGAATTAGAGTTTCCACGTGAAATCACATTACATTACATTTTTGTGAATTCCATATTTCCATAATTTTTTGCATGCGATTTGATATTTTCAACAACAATGTTATTGTCAGCAATATCACACAAAAAACATGACTACAATAATGACAGCAAAAATGACTGACACAGCCTTTTTTTAGTGAAGACAGTCTCCATTAATAACAAGACTACCATAATTAACCTTTTGTTAATGTAATTGCAGCATGCAACGGAGAAATAATCACAATGGCGCATTATTAGTTTATAAACCCATTGGGAGTCCTAAGGTACGTAGGTGGAACATGATCCTAGCTGTGCATTATACAAGTTGTGACCTCCAATTTGTCTACACAGCAATGTCACGTTTCATTACAGACCTGGAAGGAGGATCAGAGATTTGGTTGCAGGTGTGAAGGAAATAGCGGGAAGACGGCTAAGAAGCTTAATGTATCTTTGGTGAGAGTGTAAACGAGAAGGACCTCTTTCTCATCCTCTTCCATAAGAGGCTCAGACAAACCTCACGGAGCTCGAGAGTGTTAACCTTGCTGGATTCCCAAAGCCGGTCCATATGGGTTGGACTGTCTCTGCACATTTGTCTAAAGCTGAACACAGCCCTCCTCTTATATCATGCCAGCTGGTTCCTTGGCATGCTCCTCCTCATACATTATGTATATCTGAGTCTTGGTTGATTGTTGCCACCTCAGAGGGTTCAGACTACACTATGGCAAGCAGCATGCAGATTCCTACGCACCACCGCCACAGACCTGAGACAACAGATAGATGGCCTTAATAGCTGGGCGAACACATCATTCATACATTAGGCCAATTAGCAGGGACTGTCGAAGGAAACGGCTCTGTGGTGGGCTGCCGCGATGAAGACATCGATTTGGACCATATGTCTTTTGTAGAATTATCCCGTTTTATGTGTTGCCGGGGTTATGATTTATTATTACCGAGCAGGACAAATGAGAGCAGAGCTGTCCTTTGCTGTCTTCATTATGATTTACTTCACTTTTGGCTTCTGTGGGAAAAGGATAAAACCTAAGTAGCAATGCTGTAGAGAATGGTAATGATGTTCCTGGAGGCATACAGGATGGAAGTCGAATCTTTTGTCAGATGCTGTGAATATGAATAATGCAATTAATGAGACGCTACTGCAGGTTGCATGTCAAAGGCGGATAACAAATTGCTCATTTGATCCTCAGAATGTGTTTACAGCAGAGATATGGAGATGTATACAGCATATACATATAACACATGCTGTGGCAAAATTGTACATCATTCTTCCCTCATCTCAATTCCATCTCTCAGAAGTTTATGGTTCATCATTCATGACATTTAATTGGGGCATTCAGCCTGGATCATAAAGGTCACAAAGCAAAATTGATCTTAATTGGCTTGTAGTAATCAAAATGCTGTTATGTGCTAAATGAATGCTCTAATGTGAGCATTAAAACATTCATTAGCTTGAGAGAATGAAGGATAATTACCAAGGATGCAATTACTGGAGTGAGCACCAATGAAAGCACATTTAAACGTCCATTCTAGTAAACACACATTTGATGGTGGGTCTGTTGTGAGCGAGTACAGTGGGCACTAACCTCAGCTCGGGCTCAGATGTCTGTGTGTAAATCTAATTCTCAGATTAGAATTGACATGAACTACCAAATTCAGGTTGTTATTATTATTGTTATTATTATTATTATTATTGTTATTATTTATTTGGCATTTGTCGTTTCATTATTGTTTTATTGGCACATTTGTAAAGCAACAGAGAAGTGTAAAAGAGGAAGGAAGTCATATACATACATAAACGTACACAAGAAAACATAAAGTTAAGTTTGTAAGAGTTTGAATGGGAAAAGAACCTCAGTGTGTTTTGTTTACCTTGCAGTGTCTGTTTTTACTGGTGACAAAATGTAGCAAGGCTCTCATGGCCACAGCTACAGTAATGTCTTTCTTCAGGGACTAATGGGCTTTTAAGTGTACTGGGTTACCTTCAGCTTCACTGAAATTTGAGTCTACCATTGTGGCACTATACAGTACACTCTGCTAATATCACTAATGTGGAGAGCTGGTTTTGTATGTGGCTGTGCATACTAAGCACTTATGTATGATGTATATTAACTCTTTAGAATAATAAAGAATATGTTGTATTTAAATTCCTTTCAAAATTTGAGCCCCACCCGAAAATGTTTTGTATCCTTTTAAAAGGGCTAAAGCATTGTTATGTGCTGTACTGTAATATAGCTTTGCAATCTCAGAAATTAAACTGTATTGATATCCAAGAGAATGATGTAACCCCAGTGGCACTTGTTTTAATGAAGATTAGATTTAGGGAGTTCATGTGAAAAAATGGAACAATAAAAAAAAAATCCCGCGGTGTACAATCAATGTTCGCGGGCTGAAAAATGGACGGACAAAAATATACTCAGTCTCATTATTCAACACTTGAAGAGGGGACGTGGCGTAGCTGCTGAGAGAATTACTCCTTCTTTCCTTCTCTCCTTCAAGGGTTGAAAATGAGTCCAATTTGAGTAGCATCTGCTCTGTGGGATCTCTGAGAGCGCGGGCAGTAACAATGGCCCTCTGGAACAAGGCCCTTTCCTTCTCTTAATTGCAGCCACATGTGTGGTGGGAAAGAGCCCCCTGCCTGCACCACTAGCCCTGGAATACGTCCAGAATCGCCCACACAGTCAGTGAGCAAGCACAGCCAGCAGCAAACACACTCTAATTGCAAAGAGTGGAGCCCCTGGCTGGAGAGTGGGGGGGTGTGCCAGGACCCTGTGTTCTCGCTGAAGGACAGCTAGTGCTTTCACATTCCAGGACTGGCTCAAAGTGGTTACGGGCCATGCAAAAATGGCCAAATGGGGACAGTCAGCATTGCGAATGTAACATATTTTGGATGAACCCAAGAGGCATCGGCTCATTTCCAAGACTAATGGATAGATGTAAAATGTCCTTTTCTATCTGGACTGTTTGGAGATACTTCATCATTTTGGATTAGAAACATTGGTTAACATCTGTCAGTGAAGTGCAGAAGTAAATGCCGTGTGATAAGTGCACTTCCAGTTCCTCTGCTTTCAGTTTTATCTGAGGACAGAGCTAATATAGCTACAAACCAGACTGTCAGCTCTTCTGCCACAAATCAAAACAGTGAATCATTTTGTGATAAGGCATTTTATCAGATTTCTTACATGATAAACCCACAAAATGGTTTGTTACACAAAAACCGCTTGGTTAACTTTAAGAAAAAAATCATATTTTGGCTTAGTTGGTTCTGTTGCCACAACAAACGACTCCTCAAAAATGTCAGGTTTTGATGCTACTAACATGGAAAAGGTCCCTAAATAAGATAAAAAGTCGACGGTTTTTCGTTGCAAACCTTGAACTTGAAAAGTGGTCTCTTGCTTGGCAGCCGTCTCACCTTGCTTTCATGACACCACCATCACTTGTTCCTGACATGACTGTCAGCTCGTAAAGAAGTAATATTAACGTGGTATGTCACCTATTGTTGAAATGTTTATATGACACATATGAAATGCGCAGATGTATCCGTAGGCCCATCCCTGGTTTGATTAAACGTACAATGTCAGCCGGGTTAAAAAAAGGTTCTTGGACATAATAAATTCAGATACTGTGATACTTTAAGTAAAATTTGTAAAAGTTTATGAAACTGAATCTGTCAAACGACAGTCTCAGAAAGGTCTTCTGGTGTTCACTGGTGCGAAGGACTGTCAAGGAAACAAGGCAAATAATACTTTGCATCAAAGGGCCATAGCAACAGTATGCCTTGCCCTCAGGGGGAACCGGGATGTCAGTTTTACTGATTTGAGACAGCCTTGGTAAGGCCTCCATCACAGGAGATGTACTGCGCATTAAGCTGCCATGCTGCAAGGCTGTAGCATACACAAGGTCAGGGTGCAGATTTATGCTTCCTCCTAAGCAGAATGAACAGCGCAGGAGCTATCTAGGGTTTGGGGGAAATGAACCTTTTCATCACATTGATTTCCTAAAGCACCTGGAAAAAAGCTTTGTCAGCCGCTGGCATTTGGGTCTGATTGTGACGGATCTGCACACAATCTGGGCCTCTAGCCTGGATTGGATTCTAGTAGTATGGTTTCCTGGCCATATGCTGTTTGAGTAATAGATAACACTTGTCTTTGGGTTATTCAAACCTTTGAACATCTCATTCTATCAATATGTCATTGATTCACGTGCTGCGTAGTGCCAGTGGTTGTCCAACAAAAACGTATCAGTCAGGTCCATCTTTTGTTTAACTGTAAGTTGTTTCTCAGCCACTGCTTGGGCTCAAACTCTCTGAATCAGTGCTTCGGCTGCTGGCATTTAGGTTTAGTTCTGTTTTGATGGTAATGTGATATTATTCAGTAGATACAAAAAAAAAAATGAGGTTTAGCCTGCTCCATACTTTAAATGTCACTTGAAATAATCAGAAGTCTGTGCTGTATTTGGTCACTGTTCTGGTATTTAAAGAGATCATTTCCATCTTTAGTATAAGAGGCAAATGCATTTTAAAGTTCATTATTTCAGAGAACAGCAGTTGATGTCCACCTCAGTTCATATTAGCTTCAATGGACTGCAGAGACAAAGACATTTCTAGAAGCACCATGCAGCACGACCCAAATGCTAAACGGACTTGCATTTTTTTTTATATCAGCAGCTACTAAAAGTGTTTTACAACACATGCAAAATGTACCTATTCAGTCACACATTGATGGCAGAGGCTTCCATGCAAGGTGCTGACCGGCTCATCAGCTCATGATGCAGCGCTTCCAAGCGGCCCCACAATATTTCTCTGTTGTCTAACCGTATGTTCAGTGTGTTTCAGATGGTCATTGTTTCTGCTGTAAAATGGCTAAATATGGTACCATGAAGCTAGATGGCAATGGTGCTCACTCCAGCCACATTTTGTCAAAACGATCACTGACCTTGTATGCAGAGAAGTGAACTTGAGAAGTTTATATGGGTATTTTAATTATTCCTCTGTTTCTCAGAACTCTTTTCAACATTCAGTCTGTTATAATGGACATAAATTCAAGCTGGTCACGGTTGCAGGAGCAAACAACAACTTTCTTTTTGGTACGCCTACAGAGTTTGGGTGGAACATCACTTTAACCAAAATATGTCTGTTTTCTTTAACAAATCCTCTTAGAAAGGAGCCAGAGCATTTATCAGCATCTCAGAGGTGTTTGTGCTTTCAGGAACATGGGGTTAAGAAGAAGAGAATCCAGTCTGTTTTCTCCCTGTCTTTCCTCTGTGCGTTTCAGAGATAGGAGGATATGGGCCAGGGGAAGTACAGTACGTCATCTTGTCCAAAGCTTTGATCCTCTCTGCCTGTACTTCCATAGCTTTTGAGTTCCTGTACAGTCTTTGCTTAGACCCCATCACCTCTCCAATGCATCAATCCACCAAAGGGTTTGCTGTTTTCTGCCAGAGCCTCTGGGCATTTTCAAGCTCTGTAGTGAGGATGTTAACTACAAAGAACATCAGGCAGCTTTGTTTCAGGATGCAGTTTGCCACAGTAAGACTATCAAATGTTTGTATTAAGCCCCGTAGCACATAATAAGCTGGCTCTCTGATGGCACAGCTTGTTATTAAAATTTAATTCTGGCTTGAAGATTGTTTTATTTATGCTACTCTTTATTCTTGGTTAACAAAGAGTCTCTAATAAGAAACTTCTGAGAGCCATCAGTATCTTTACAGCCAATCTTTATATTTCTCTTTTTAGCCTGTGTGTGATTATAAGATAATGATCATCAAATGACGGGATGTAATTGAAGCTGAAGAACACGGTTGTTGATAATGACCTACATCAGTGAAAATCTAATAATCACTTCAGCCAATCTAATTTAACCGTGTATCACATGTCTGCTGTGTATGCGTATCGCTAAAATCAAACAAATGGGAACGGAGCAGGTGATTAATGATTTTCAAAGAGACATCTTCTTTATCTGGCACCATGTTACATTGGCTACGTTGATTAAATCCTAATCAACGCCTACTTCTGCTGCATTTTGCCAGATTTGCCCCTGTGTAGTGCAATCCAATAGAGTTCAAATTACCTCAGATGAAAGAGTGTCCGGGGAGAGAGCTGGCTAAGCCCAAAGGGAGCGAGGATTAAGAATGTGTAATGTATTCAATGAAGAGCACTTTCCCTCCTGCCCTCTGTGGTTGGTCGTTTGTAGGAGCAGGTGAATCTGAATTTGAAATTGTATAAGAGATGACAGGTGCGAGATGACCTTTTTCAGCTCAGTTGCGTGGTTTTCTTCGCGAGGGTGCATTCACGTCGAAAGGAGCAGCGGTGAAGGTTTCTGGTATCTTATGAAAACACTGAAAGGTTTTATTTCAAGCTGTGCTGTCAAGAATGCTCATTGTAATGTTTATTGGGTTGAACTTTAGAATAACAAGCATGAATAAATGGTACATTTATAGTTAATTAAAGATTAGCTAATCAGTTCTTTTCACGATATAAATGCGTAATAAACCATTTATTGAGCAATTGTTTCGTTAAAGTTGCAAATGATGTTTGAAATACTGTGTAAAGGGTAAAAAGTGTGTAGCTCACTATAATAAAGTCTGTTCCACTGTTATGCATAACATAACAGACATAACATGTCTTAGTTTTTCAAAACAAAGGAGAATAAAACTAAAACAATTTGCTTAAAATGACTAATTTCAACATCGGTGAAACAATAAAATGACGAGACAAAACCACTGACAGTTAATAAACACTATATTAAATTACTTGACTTTATTCTGTTAGTATTTTTTTTTTCTTGGCTAAGTGGTTCTGTATTAGGCCAGGCCAAGGTTTTTGTATCAATGTACAAATAGAGAAATGTCACAGAGAGCCAGTTGCTAAAAGTATTAAAGTGAGTGTAAATCAATACCTGGATTGTAAGTGATTACCCAAATAGATATTGTAATCTAGCGGCATAAGCTTTCTCTGCTGCCACGCTTCAGTGCATCCCGCTGATGCATTCTGTATTCTCACGGACTGTGAATCAGCCTGTCAGCCTAGAATGCAAATGCAAAGAAAAGATTTCAAGGCATTGTCCGCGGTATTTGTTTGCAGCGCTTGACAGCTATTTGAAATACCTGGTAGTGCAGTGCATTAGCCTTTGTTCCGCTAAAGGTCATCTGAATTACAAATGACACGTCTACAAGTTAATTGCAATCACTGAACTCAGCATTTCTTTGTGTGCGTGTCGTCCTGTGTTACACAGCTCTGAGGGACCACAGAATCGAGCTGGTGCGAGCCTCGTGGCAGGAGCTCACCATCAGAATCAGTGACGTCAGCCTGTCAGACGAGGGCCTGTACACCTGCTCGCTCTTCACCATGCCTGTCAAGACCACCAAGGCCTTTCTCACTGTTCTGGGTGAGCATGCTTTGGATAATTCTCTGCTTTTGGCTAATTCTTCATGTTCTGACAGCATGAATACTGGCGCATTTTAAATTTAATTCCTCTGTTCACTCTTCACCACGCACTTGTTGCTTTGTCGGAAAATAAGATTTCTGCTTTACGTTTTATAGTCTTGTCTATGAGAATAAAGATGACAGTTCGGCTTGCATGCACACAGTGATTCTATATTGAATTCTCTGCAGGCCACAGAAAACTCAACCTTTTCACATGTATAAGCCAGACAGGTGTGTTAGAGAATATATAGAAAAAGTAAAAGTCAACACCCACGCACTGTCCACATTTACAATGCATGTATTTAGTCTTATGTTTTGCAAGATGACCTTTTGTCGTCTAAAAGCCAGGCAAGAAGAAAGTACATGCTGTTATCTTGTTTGGAGATTTCAGGAAATTTATTTTTAACTTCATACATTAAGTTTCCCATTTCTTTTTAACCATCAGCTCATTTAGAATTCTTATTGTCTTTTTTTTGGTTATTTTCCATTGTTGTGTTATACTCCATTTTTGCTTCTCATTACTTGTTGCTTCACCTTAAAAACATAAACCTTTTAAAAGATTCTCAGTAATTCAGTCAGTAAATCATTTCCTATTGTCAGAGGAATAAAGCCTAAATGCATCCCACCCACTGGGTTATTACCCAGCTCATCATATGCTGTGTATGTATTCAGCATGCTATTTATATGTATATTTCCATGCACCACAGGAGTGCCAGGGCGACCGGAGATCACAGGATTCACCAAGCCTGCAATGGAGGGGGACGTGATCACCCTGACGTGCACCACAACGGGCAGCAAACCAGCCGCCAACATCCGGTGGTTCCGAAATGACAAGGAAGTCCAAGGTAAGCATGGGGTGTGGATTTCACAGAGCATTGTATCCTCTGTTACCACTTATACCCTCTTGGAGACATCATTACTGTCAAGTCATTCAGCATCCCTTTGTGCTCATATTCATGCATTGTTCCACTGGCCGGGGGGTTTAGCAGTGCCATGATTCGCCTGGCTCCTAGCCAGCATTGCTGCTGTCGTTGGAACCTGTCCAAATGCTGCTGGACTGTGGCGTAGCTGTCCACATTTCACTACCTGACCAAGGTGAAGACATATAGCCGTGCCTCGTATTGATTCCAATTATAAAATCAAGTGTACATCAACAAGAAGTCGTGTACAGCATTTTGTTTTCCCTGTTAGTGGCACTAAAGTAATAATGTACTCAGCTGGATGATTAATAGAAACACGAATCAATCACACGATACTAAAGGCGGTTATCAAAAATGAAAACGCCGATGTTTGAGTTTGCTCACAGGCACTTGCTTATTTTCAATTTACACTGATGTAGAACAGAGAAGCAGCGAAATCTCACATTTTAATAGCTACAACAGGCAAGTGTTTCTCAGTAATGTTTTCAATCAAGCAATTGATTTATTGCCAGATAAATTTCCTGTTGGTCGACGAATTGACTCAGTGGTAAATTGGCAAGTCGTTCAAACACTGGTCAAACGTGGCATAGTGAAGGATCATGTTTTAATGAAGACTATTCTTCCAAAACTGTCCTAGAGAGGAAGATTGTTAGCAGCTGTGTGCTTCATGTTTTGTGTTCACCCACAAAGACATTTTTGGGTGAACACAAAACAGGAATTTATCCCATGGTTTCAACTTCTCTGTACTACATGTGATGAGCTGATCCTCAGGTGGTGCTCGAGCATAGTAAAGCGAGCATACGAGAACCGCAGACTTAGAACGGCCACATAACTAGCTTTACCCAGACTGAAAAAAACAGCAACAGAGACGATGCATTAGGCAGCAGATGGTGCAGTGTAATGTGTGCTGATCACACTAAACCGGCAGAAGTTTTCTGTGGTTTCACACTGTGCGCCTTACAAGCTTTCACTTTCTTGTGTACCTCTTTCCAAACCGTCTGAAGCTCTGCACTTTGTATTGTTAGAGCTTTTATCACCATATTATTTCTGCTTTAAAAAAAAAAAAAAAAGACAAAAAACGTTAAAGAATAGGAATGGAATGTTTTTCCTCAATTTGATGGCAGAGGTGCTGTGTGGAGCTCTTTAATGTAATGGAGCCTGCTGCAGAGACTCTGTGTGACAGTTGCTCTTTATTGAAGATTTGCACCAGAGAGCTTTTTCTTGGTGGTTCTGTCTGTGTCTGCCCAACATGGCATGATGATTGATGGGAGAGGGGCTGGGATATGAAGTTTTCTTGTTGAAATGACGTGCACGTAGATTCCTGAAAGGCCAGTGGAGAGCTGGCACACAGCATCACAACCAGACTTGCTGTCCATCTCAAGAGGCACTGAGGATGATCTCTTTTCGGGTTTAAGTCGTGAGATATACTTTAAAAAATATTCATAGCTCAAAGCTTAATATTCTTAACATATGTGGACACATGCACATAAAGTAAATGTCAAAAAGTAATTTAACATGGTTCAAGAGGTGCCACAGTTCACTCATAGCTCCGGCTTTTTTGTGGCTAAAAATAAAAATGTAATGCCGTCATACCATTCCCAGCAGGCGGCACAGAAGTTAATAAAGGAAAATCAAACCAGAGATTAATTCCATACAATTGAATTTGATGTATGAAATTACATTGATGTGTTTTGCGTGAGTTGCATACCTCTAAAAAACATCATGAGCTCCAAGTCGGCCCCGACCTGGTGTCTTGTATACAAATGTTCTTTTATTAGTTTTACCTGCATACGGTGGGTTTTATTAAGCCGCTTGGGCAAACAGACCCAGTGTGATGCATCTCCAAGTCAGAGAGAGATAAAACACAAAGCAGAGACTGGAGGGCTCGACATAAAAACTTCATTTCCATGTCAAAGTGTCAAAGAGGAGGAATGTCAATCAGTGCTCCAGAACCAAGCCTTTTATAGGTTACGCTTTAAAGCTTTCTTTAGCGAGTATGTGCTGGGAGCAGCATGTTTTGCCATTGGTTCTTCTGTGGTAGATCATTGCCGCCAGTGTCTGCTGTCAGTCAAATCTATCCCCACTGGGGGCCCAGTCTACAAAGCTCCAAGATGACAGCAGGTGTAATAGCAAAAACATGTCATATTTATTTCATGCTCTGATGATTTGTTTTTCAACAATTTATATTAGAAGCACACAGCATTACAAACCTCAAAATGCAACTGTCATCCCGTGTCAAATAATTTGTTTGCAGAGTATAGAGCCATACAAATTACTTGTGTCGCTGAATGACAGCTCGGCTTCAAATTGTAATCTATTGAGGAAAAAATCCACCCACTGTCACTCTCTTTGCATACATAAAGTGGCCTATGTATTTTATTTCACAGTGACACAAAGGCACCATACAATACACAACAGCTCCATCATAGTGACTCATTTTATATTCAGCTAGGCAAGATATCAAGACAAGATGAGGCAGTAGACAATGAATTATATACACCTATACACACACACACACACACACACACATACATACACAATTTATTGTTTTTATATATGTATGTAATCAATAAAAATATGTGCTCCTTCATTAAGAATTGGCCTCACATCCTGTTCTGTAAAATCAAGCTGAGTAAAAATGAAATATCACAAACTTTCATTTTTATGCTGATTTAAGTGCTGACATAAGTGTTCACAACATGTTTTGTTGCAACATTTAATTGTCAAATGTGAACAGCAACAAAACTTTCTCCAATCACTGGAAAAACTGTCAAGACAAGTTTGCCACCAAACAATGAAATCGGTCCATTTGATGACTAATCTAAGAGGTCTGATGATCGCAGTGTCTCCCACACACAGCAACTGCCATCGTGAAGAGTTGGGGCAGTGAGAAAATGTATATGAAAATGACTCCATGTCACCAGACAGCTGCTGGCCTTCATGTCTGGATCTTTGTGTCACCGCACAGATCTGATAACTTGATGTCATTGTGACTTTGCTTTTAAACATTGCAGCATTTTCATTCCAACTTAATATAACAAGCTCTCTTTACCATCTGGTGATATTTCAAAAATCATTGACGGATCGCTTTTAGTTTTTTGGTCTGGTTATTTATTTGGTTATCCTCCATTTCTAAGAAGATTTAATTATTTTGCCTCACTTCTTCAGGTTTGATATTCCCCTCCACATTGAAGCCATGATCCAAAATTAGATCAAGAGTCTCATTAAAACAGGAGAATTACATGTCCATTCTATTCAGTGCCTGCAGCCGTCAGCAGTAGAAGTTATCTTTGTGTTACCGCAGTTACCAACACATGGTTTAAACCATGACATTTATCAATTATGAGTCTAGTTGACCTACCTTTTGAAACCACAATTCCCTTTGCTTATAATATTTTCTATAGGTCCTTTTTTTACCCACTCTCTACATTTAAAGATAGGGGGAATATTCATAGGAATTTCTAAGGATTTTACAAATGAGCCACATTACATGATATACCAGCATATGTTGTCGAACCTCAAAGAGCTTCCTCACATCTATTGCCTTAGATGGTTTTGAGCTATATTTAGACAATGTACACATGCTTTTCCCCAGCAAGTCCAACTTTAGTGCAAACTAATCTGTTTATCCCTTTAGGAGTTTGTTTAAAAAAACATCCATAAGCTAATAAAGTTTAAAGGCTTGGAAGCTGGGGGGAACGTTGTAGAAGGATATGGATTTATATGTGCTGGTCAAATGTAAGATCAACCTTCTGCAAAAGTCGATGCATCAAAAGGAATTCATTTGTATGATAATGTCATTTAGAATAGAAAGACAAAAACGATAAAAACGTATTTCCTAATTCATTTTTCCTAAACAAGAGGGACATTACCGAATTAGACATGTAAACAAAGACTAAATGACCTCGAAAAATACAGTATCATAGACAGAAGTGCTAATGAGTGTATTAAACCAACACTGTGTGGACATATTTAAGCATTGTACTACCCAAGACCACAATGGTGGTACTGGTAGAAAAATCATGTATGCTGTCTCAAACAGGAACCCAACCACAGAGTCACTGGCAGAATATTTGTTAGCTTGTTCCTTAAGCCTCTTTACCCTCCAACTACAAAATACGAAATGGGCAAGGGTCTTCATTAAGAATAAACCCGTTCCAAGGTCAAATTAAAGACCCTACCAATCGGTACATGCGGTATTTGTTTCTTGTGAATGTGAGTTTATATTTTAAGGGGCTTTCCAACAGCAAATTAATTTAGGAATTAGGTCACAGAATTAAATGAGATTTCACCAATAATTACTGGTCAGCAGGCAGCAGGTTGCAAATTGTGCCGAGCAGGAGCTTCAGGCATAAAAAAGAGCACGTTTTGAAATAGTTTGAAAGTTTGAAAAAAAAAAATGGAAGCGCTATTAGGGTATGGCGCTGATGCTCTCATGAAATAATCAAAAGCTCAAATTGTTATGCTGTTATTTCTGAGGACAGCTTGAAAATCAAACAGTAATAATCTGAAGGGAACCCAAATTTGAAGTCTTCCAATGTCCGCTGACCAAACCTGATTTTACTCTTATTAAACTATAATAGTAAGTCTGCACAAGAATTAAATCGAATTCTACCACTGAAGTTCTGGTTTGTTAAAAAGAGACGCCAACGTCCTGATGATCGGAGCGCCCCAAGTGGCCCGAACGAAGATTTGCTTGCCTCTTGGGGTTGTGGTTCAAAGCAAGTGCACCAGGGCGCATTCACATTCGTATGAAAGCTGCTCTGCGTGCTCTCTGGCGATGCTAGCAACCGTCTTGAAAACAGACTGACAGCTTCTCTGTGGCAGCTCTGATGCTGCAGGCGTCTTGATGAATGAGAGGAAAAGCTGGAGAGATTTGTGTTTGACACCACTGAGCTACAGTACCTGCTATCCACCCTCTGTACTTGAGGGCAAGATGCAAGGCCTTTGGCTCTCAAATGCAAGGCCACTGAGTTTTTTTTGTCTGCACAAATGATAAGTAATCAGGTCTCAAATTAATCTAATTTGTGATGAATTAATCAATACAAGCGTGTTGTCCATGGCCCACCATCAAGTTCCAGTTTTGGAGTTCCAAGTGAAAAAGCGCAGCCTTACTCTTGCTATTATTCAGTAAATCATTTAAATCGGATTCAGAAAGAAGGGCATACGTTCAAATAGGAAAAATGTTTAGATTTCAATTAGATTTTAAAACAACAAAATGAATAAATTACTTGTTACATTCATGTCAGTGTCGAGAAATTGAATTAGGGACTAAATATCTGGTTCATCTTGCCTTCTTTTCTCATCTTAATAAACACAACAAGATTATCACTTAAGTAATTGCAGTGTTAAAGATGAAGAAGAATTATTATTGAATCTGTCAACCTCAAAGCAACAGAAACTATACAGGTAGCAGTCAGAGCAGTGGTTGTTGTAACGGTCTTGGTAGTAGTCGAGGTTTCAGTGGAAAGTCCAATAAAAAATTAATCCCCTTCGCACATGACAAAATCAAAGAGAATCAGCGGAGTGGAACAAATGGGACAGATCAGCCCAAAATGATGATGATATGGGTGATCGGGGTTTCATTGCAAGGGGCTGTTAGCATTTAATAGACCAAGGGATTGAACAATTCGTTTGCTGTGTATGTGTGAGTATTTGTGAGTGAAGGAGTGGAGTGAATACATACGTGTATGTATTGATCGGTTCAGGTTTGCCCTGGATGGTAGAAAGTCCGCAGAGAGGAAGAAGTGGAGGGGGGAGGATATAGTGTGGGGAGGATCTAAGGGGGTGAGGAGGATAGCAGTTCCAGTCGAAAAGTCCTTCTGAGGCTGTCGTCTTTGTCTTTTTCGCCCTGTTTAGGTGCATTAGCCTTGTAAAGCTTCAGAAAAGCGACACTACCACAAGTGTTGACAGGAAAGCAGCAGCAAATAACAAAGAAATGCTTCCAATTATAAGTTAAGATGCATCGCTAAATGAAGACAACATCACAAGGCAAGGAAACAACAAACGCAAATCAAGATCTGAAGCTGTGTAAAGGGTGAATGTCTGGGTATGAAACTAAGACAAAGGCGAAGGAATGAAAGTGAAGGTGTGACTACAACTATGGAAATCTACCCCGCGCTGCCGGGGGAGCGTGTGCCTGTTTGTGTTGACTGGGATGTTTGAGAGATGGTCCTTGAGGAGCAAACACACCCAACCAACCGAGTCAACGCTCGCACTGCTCTCCCTTCACTATTCACTCTATTTTGACTTGACTTTCAAAGGCCAAGGATTCTCTCCCTCAAAGGAGAGGCAGTGAAAACAACAACAGCAGCAACAACAACAACAACAACAACAACAACAACAACAACAACACTGTAGTCTATGTCAGAAAAGATACATCTTCAAAATAAAATTGCATCTTTCTCGCTTTATAGTAAACGCGCAAGCTGATTTCTTTTTTTCCAAAATGATTTTTTTTTTGCATGAAGGGCTTCAACAAAATCCAAAACTGTTCCCCAATAATATTAATAATTCACAAGTACATTGGATCCCTGTTCACTCTGACTCTGCAGGCTCTACGAAGGTGAACGCCACAGGAAAATCCTTCACAGTGAGAAGTAGCCTCCAGTTCCAGGTGGACAGACAGGACGATGGCGTCGCCTACACTTGCAGTGTGGAGCACGTGTCTCTTACCAACCCCTACATGACAACTGAAGTCCTGGAGGTCCACTGTGAGTGCAATCATACACACCTTGTGCAAAGCTGGATTAGGTGTAAGATTAGCATTGAGAAGAAATACAAGGATTGAGATTACATTTATGTCTCCAGGTTTAGCTTTGCATTTGCTCAGGATTAGTGTAGGATTAGTTTGCAGGTAAGGGATTAGTACCAAAGCAGAACAGGGATATGGGCTAAAGCTAAGAGCTGCCCAATGGGTAAAGAACTAACTACTGTTGTACTTTGTCAGTGCTCAAGTTAAAGCCTGTAACACACAGTGCTGTCAAAGTGTTGGAATCTCAGGTCTCTTCCTCACAGATGCTCCCCATCTGGAGATCACGCATTCATTGATTATTCCACAAGAAGGACAATACCTAAAACTGGAGTGTGTTTCCATAGGCAACCCAATGTAAGTTGGCATTTAATCACAATTCAAATTTGGTGGCAGTGGCTTGAAATGTGATTCATTCATTGCAAAAACAGTTCTTTCATCATTTCTATATTTTCAGGAAATCATTAGCAGAAAGATAAAAAGAAAATGTTGTTATTTTCTTTCCCAGACCTGAACCGGTGCTGTGGTCCAAAGATGGAGGAGAGCTGCCTGACATTGAGCGTATGATTGTGGAGGGAAGGGAACTAACCATCACCACACTAAACAAAACAGACAATGGCACATACCGCTGTGAGGCCAGCAACCACCTGGGGACCAGCAGTGCTGAATATATACTGTTTGTATATGGTGGGTACTGCCAAGGCTAGTCTTGTTATGGATGATCAGTTTTGCTGTTGCTTCTTATTCAAGGCTTTCCTGTAACTCAAAGACGGGTGGTGTTCCTTATAAACATACAAATCCAGCAGAGGGTTTGTCAGCCTGGCACTTTAGCCCAAAAGAGAACTAAACAGCACAATAACAGAGCAATGATAGCTACTTTAAACGTGAGAAATTTACAATAGAAGATCAAGGTCAGCGTCTCCTGGAACTACAGTTTTTTTTGTCAGATAATCTGTCGATCATAATGACAATTTTGACTTTTTTGATGTTTTCACTGAATCATATAAATTCATCACCGTATGCATACGTTCTTATCGGTTCAAGCATGTTAAAATAATCAGCTGATTGTTTTTTATATACAGCAGAGAAATTAATGGAAGCCAATGGGTGCCTGGGACAGAAAAACAAATGCAATTCTTTAAAATGTTGTAACATGATAAATGGACAGGACTTATTCAACACTTTCCGGCACCTTACAGTGTGCTCACTCACACACTGATGGCAGCGGCCCATTGGGATCGCACCAACCATGTAGGTAGAACAACAACTACCAACTCCTCCATTAATGGACGACCTGCTCTAACAGCTGCCCCATTTGAGTTTGCAAAATGAGGCAGCTGTGATGTGAAATGTATGTAATTTATAGTAAACAGGATAAAACCTTATGGTCCGTTAATATAAATCTAATGAATTACGTTGCATTTTCTGCCAGGTGGTAATGCAGGATGTAATTAATTATAATAAAAAGGCTCCCAACAACTGACCACAAATATGAGTACATGGAGAATAAGTTTATTTTCAAGTGTTTCTAAATTTGTGTCATTTTTTGGTTCATGTGTACGAAAGTTATGGATAATTCCATTTTCAGACCAGCATTGATAATGTAAAAAGAAAAAAAAAAGAAAAGAAGATCTGTAGTCTTGCAGGTCACCAGTTTGCAAACTATTTCCTCAAAAATGAAATTCCAAATCTTGCCTTAGCAATGTGCAGGATAACCCAGTTTACCTCACCGTACTGTACATATCGCTGCACAGGTTTAGCTTTTGGACTCTTCCTATGAGGAAACAGGAAGAAAGTGTTAGGGATGCAGAATTTAGCCTCCGAGTACCGTCTGGAGGAGAGATAAGTTAATCCCGAGACAGTGGAGCGGCTGAGAGAATAAAGACAGCATGGTGCAGGAAACGGATCATTAAGGCCTCTGCAGCACATGTTTATAACGTTTATCAAATACAGCCAAGTAATAAAATACAAAAACAAGGACAGAATATTAAAATTCAACATGGATTTATTTGTTTCCATTTTTGCCAATTAAACAGTCCCACACGAGAGTGCAGTTTGTTTGGGAGCGACTTATCACAGCTCAGACGCTGGACTTATTCAAGCTCACAAGCAGTTAGTGGATGCACAGCAGCTTCTTTGTTCGATTTTAAAGGCAGAGGCTTTTTGGTGAGAGAAAAACCCTTCATTGCGAAAAGGAGGATGACGCATTCATCCTTTCGTTTTTTGTTGCCTCAGTCTCTTTTGTCAGCATGCTCATTGAGCGGGGCGAGGCGTCAGTGTCAGGGTAGTCCATACCATCCTGTCATACGTGGGAACCTATGATGGACCAAAGTTTCAGTGCTCACATTTCAAAGTCGGAAAGAAGTTTCTCTTTTTTCAATTATTTTTTATTCAAAAAGAAACACATTTTGTGAGTTATACATGTGACAGAGAGCTGCTTTTTTTTTTTTTTTACTTTTTGCAGCTTAATAGAGGAACTGGCAAAGCTTACAACCCTCTCACACTTTATACAAAGTCTGTGGATACTAGGGAAGAATGAAAAACTCAGCCGAGCAGGTAAAAGATGTGTGAGACGGGTTCATTTCCACTGATGATGACAGTCATTCTTCAGAGCTACACCGTGTCTGGCTGAATACTTACCGGGTCTCTTCGGATCATCTCAGCCTCTAAGCCTAATTTGCTAATGACAGGAGAGCTGAGAAGCAATAAATGTCATCGCTCTGCTGCAATTTATCACTGTCTGCAATTACGCTCCTTAATACACTGTATTAAATAAAGCAAGGAAACAGTGTATATGATAATTACTCTGAGTGAGATGTTAGAGCGATGGTAACAGATAGTTTGGTTAAGTACAGTTGAGAAATGACTGCTATTTATGAAGCTGCAGCACCACTTATTAACCTCTTACCCTCATATTTTCCTCCTTCATTAAACATTTTCACCTCAACAAGCATGACACCTGATGAGTTTTACATTCTCTGTGTGTGTGCCTATTTACCAACCAATCATCAATTGCTTGGAAGTGTAATATGTTAGAAACATGAGTCGCTCATGCATGAGTCATCCTTTCTAAACGATATTGCTTCCAAAGGAGACATTCACACATCCAAATATCTCAGATGCAAGTGCATTAGAAATAATAACTTAACTCTTGAGAAAAGAAGATCCTGCACACTGCTCTTGCATTTATTTATAATACTAATGTTTGAGAAAGTTCCAGGGGGACTGAACTTTAGTATTATACATCGGTTGATGCTGAGTAAGAGCAGTGTGCAGAGACGTCTTTTCTCCAGACCTAACGATATTGCCAGAAGAATTCTAGGCTGTCAGAGCTTGAGTCATTATTTAATAATCTGTGCCTTCTCTTCATTATTTTGCCAGTATTCAGTAAGGTGAACGACCAGAATTTAACCCACTCCACCAGCCTCGCGCAGTAATTGATTTGTGCCGTTTGATTTTCCTGCAAGTTTTCTCATGTTGAGCCTGCTCCCCGCAGAGAGGTTTGTTTTTCTCCCCGTCGTTCCTGTTTTCATTTAGCGGACGTCATCACCTCAATGCCTCCATCCTCAGCGTCCCTGCCTCCCTCTCTAGCTTCTGTTCTTCCAATCTGCTAATGCCGACATTCCCATGTCAGGCACAGGCAGTCACAGCTGCATTTGCAGGTACGCTTGTAACCCCTCCATGGCCCCGCCTCAACGCTCAATGCACTCACAACACTGACACTGAACACACAGTTGATGATTGATGAGCTAACAACAGTCTTTGAGCTAGAAAATAGCATCGTTTTACTGGATGAATTCCATGCTCTCGATCTTTTTTTCTTTCCTCTCTGCTTCATTTTTGATACACAGCACTGTTACCTCACCAGCATTTTTATGACAGTTCCTGATTAGTTTTATTATTGGGAGCTGACGATATGCCGACGTCGTAGGGGTAAGTTACCACATCAGGTGGATGCTGTTTGTAAACCCACTGCACAAATTTACATCTTTGCAGAAGCAGAAAATAGAAAACATGAGTGTTGATACTTTGGTTCTTAGGATGAATGGCTTCAACCATTACACCCAAACAATAAGAACACATGCAATTACATTTGAATAATGATGATCAAAATCACATGCTCCATGTGTTTGCTTCAGTTCGTCTCTCCTGATGGAATTACTGCTGTAGTGTTTGTGGACTACTTTGCCATGTTGAGCCACAGGAGCACTCTGCTGTAGAAAATGCTGAATGGTTGCCTTAACAGTCAAAATAGCTTTTGTGTAGCGATGGAGAAAACACAAATGTTACTTAGATCCAGGATGATCTTCATTTTGATAATCGGCCCATTAACCTCAAAATTGGCCTGGGGAATTTTCCTGTAAACAAACAAAGGCTATGTTGTGTGTTTCTCAACAAAATGTATCCTTGAGGTCTGGAGAACATGTTGAATGCCTCGCTCCCTGATGAAATATTTGCATAATCGTTTTGTTATGAATTGCGCATGTTTACGTTCGTGTTTACTAGCTTGCGGTCTTTTTGACTGCCAGAGCTGGCAGGAATGTGTAACGCCTCGACCATATTCATGTAGGTCCTTGTGCACACGCACAATATAAAGAAAACAGGCATCCATTGACAGTATAAAAACACTGCTTCATAGCACTACAAGTGGTAAAAGCACATTTCACAGGGCAACCCTAAACTGTAAGGGCTTGGCTTCTGTTAGTAATCTCTTTATAAAAAACTGGGATTTTAATTTTCCAAGCAACTTTGCCATTTGGCCGTATTTTCATACTGCTTCCTATCTTTCACCATAGACTGCCCAATATTTGTTGAACACTAAGGTACAGGTGAATGATACCTGATTCTGAGATTGTTGAAAGTATTTTTCCTGGTTTTGAAATATTTTTCTGTAATGCTTCCAGTGCCTCTAAGCTGGTGATGCTCAAAGCATTAAAATAATGTCAGTGACTTGTTTTTCAGACATACTATATACATAACTATATGCATGGCTATATGGCACTAAAGAGATAAGTGAAAAAAAAAGATTTATTTGTAGTTTTTGGTGTACTGACCCAATAAGGATGTTCGCCCCAAAAAGCCTTCGTCCCTCATCTTGTCCTTCTCGATGTATCTTGTGCTGCTCTCTCAGTGACCGTTTCCAGTGACTCCAGTTAAGCATGCATTTGGCTCTGACAGCAAGCTTCGCATTGCGTCACTTCTGCAAAGTAAAAAAGTCTGAGAAAAAAAAAACAGACCATGCTAATTTCTCATGTTTCCTTTGAACTTTGTGGTCACCTTTTTTATCACGGTGTTGTTCCCCTCGTCTCCCCCTACTGCTGTCACTGTCTGCAACCATGGCAACAGCCAAAGACTTTCCAGGGCCTACAACAGGTAAATATCCCACTAGACAATCATTGCAAGCCAGATTTACAGTGTGTGATGCTGGATCTGGATCTGGGTCAGGACACATCACGACCTCCACACAGCATGAGCCAAACCATCACCATGCATGGATGCTCACTCTGCTGACGCCAGCTGCTTTCTCTCCAGCCATGTCACAGGCTGCATAAGTTATCACACAATATGCTTCTGGTTTGGTTTTTCTTTGCACAGTGAAATGAGTGGCTCTATCTGAATGGAGCTGGGCTGGAGATTGTATCTGTGCTGGTGTGTAAATATTTGATTTATGGTCAGAAACGGAGGGGGAAGTCTAAAATGTATTTGTGGGAACTCCTTGAATTTCTGATCACACAGCTCTTGGAAAATGTTTCTGTTTACCATATTTGTCTAGGATTTATGTTTATTATTTCATCTATGTGCAAATCATGCGGTTGCAGCAGTTTAGTTTGATATAGTATTTACTTTTTTTAGATAAATATACTGTTTATATTTTTAAGCGGTTTAAAAAGCTTGGGTTTGTGTCGATGCGAGCCTGGATGGAAACAGAATTGATGTCTGTGTTATCTGCTGAAGTGTCTGTAGTTTTCCTTGCGTGACAGTGTGTGTAGTTTCTTAAGTGTCAGTTTGTCCCAGGATTGACATAAGAATAATCAGTGTGCTTACATGTGAACTAAATCTCAAAAAAAATGTTTGGACAAGTACAAATAGTTAATGTTCATTTACTCACACTTAATGGTGAAAGCATTGGTAGCAAGTTCAGATGTTGTGCAGCAAGAGCATTTCAGCTTGTCTTGTTCCTATGATCAGTGTGCACCAGCTGAGTGTGATATGAAAATTGCTTATGCCCCTCGCTGACAGTGAAATCACCTGTACAGATCATTATGTCCATCGACATGCAACCAAACTGTTGTTCCAAAACAGTTATTGCCTCAGAGTCTGAAGCGCCCGCTTGTGAGTCCCTGATAAAGCAGTTGTGGTGATTCTATCCTGCATGGTTCCAAATAAAGTGCATGTTTCACAACTTCATCTTTTTTTATTTTTAACTTCCCACACTTTGGGTTGCTGGAAATGAGGGTTGCACTCCGTTAACAGAGGAATATAATGAGGTTTGTTGGAACATCCCCGCCGTCATTTCCCAGGGTCACTTTGCAAAACTGAGCACAAGCCATAGCCATTCATCAGCTTGAGATAATGAGAGCACGCGAGGTGCACAGTAAAGACACAGCCACTTACAGTTTACTACAGGACAGACACAAAGGCATGCTGCTGCTTGGGAAAACTTCAGCTCGCTCTCTGCCCGGAGGACGCCTCATGTTAAATAACACTTATTTAAAAAACCTGAGCCTCAGCAGCAGAATCTGGCCGTGAGCACAGGGAAAACACAAAAGACAGCATGTGTAGAGGCTTTGGCAAAAATAAACTAAAACATCACTCAGGCCGAGACTTTCTTGCAGCACACTGCTGTTGCTCATGCCATATTTTGAATTGTGCAGAGATTTGTGGTATTTTCTTATGATTACTTCTTTCAAGCACTTCAAAGCCGTGATGTCAGGTTGCTCTGAATATGACAGAAGCTCATTTGGGACTGTTGTGCTTTGTGTGTTAGAGCTACATCTGTATTTTTCCAGGATAATTGTAGGTGTATAACATTGTCGCTGCTGTTATATAATTCTCTACAGCTACATTAGACAGCAACGAAACATCTTGCAGGTGTTAACAACATATCTCCGCTTTTCCCTCTCCGTCTCTGTCCTGTCTCAGATCCCAATGCTTTAGGACAACACGGACCTGACCACGCTTTAATCGGCGGTGTCGTTGCAGTCGTGGTCTTCATCACCTTGTGTCTGATAATAGTTCTCGGACGATATCTGGCCAGACATAAAGGTAAAAGAGGTCACTTGAGCTGCCTTGAATAACAATTTTCTTGCTCGTTTATATGTCTAGCACTTCTCAGCAGAGGGATAACTTGCTGTGGCTTTGTATGTCTTCAGGGACATATCTAACACATGAGGCCAAAGGAGCAGAGGACGCCCCCGACGCAGACACAGCCATCATCAATGCTGAGGGAAACCATGTGCATGCAGAGGAAAAGAAAGAGTACTTCATTTAGACCTCTGTTCCTCTTTTCCTTCGTTTCATGACAACTTTTGACAGCAGACATGCAATTTTAAGCTGCCTCAGCGTTACTACATGGCCTGTTTTGCTTTAGTTAGTATTCTTTTGTCTTCTCCAGAAAGCTCATGCTTGGATAGCTTGTTTTGAAAGCACTCGCTGACAATATAGCCTTCTCCTTTTGTAATCAATGTAAACCATGTACAACTGGATTATTTCTGTTTCAGTTTTGCGGTGCCTACAAGCTGTATATTTTTCTGCATTTTCTTTCTCCGCTTGCATTGACTTTTCTTTCTCTACTCTCTCACTTTACGTGCTACACAACTTTTTTGCAGATTTTTTAAAATTCAGAAGCAACAGGAAATGTGTTTCAACTCACCTTACGAGTCAAGTCTTAGCTTTTCAAAGTGTTTTGCTTTAAGATCAGAATGTGTTAAATACATAAATGTATCAAACATCAACATCAGTAGACTCTTTTGAGGGATTAAACAGTGGTTTTGTATGTTGCCCGGGGATTGCCCCACCATGGCCGTACTGCATTTGTTCAAAAAAATCGTAAAAGAGACCAGACAATTTGCCAAAACAAAACATAGCAGCACACTCTCTATAATTGTCTCGAGATGAAATCAACTCCCTCTTAGCACTGTCTGTATATTTCTGCATTGATTTACTTTCAGTTTCCGCTCATGCTGTTGCTTTGTACCAACAGAGAACCAGTTCGTAAAATTAAAGCACAAAGTCTGAGGACTAACAAGGAGGGAAAACACATGAACAGTTTCTTGTCTCAGGATTCAATTTGAGTCTAGATGGAGAGATGGTGTCAGGCACATGATGAGGATTTGAGTACTCTTGCAGATATCGTCATGGACGAGGAATTTTAATTTTGGTTGGCGATTTGATGTTTAATCCAAACTGAATGTGTGGAACCTTGTGGGGGTTCATTATTTATGTTGAATTTGATTGAACAACTATGCTCAATGTGTGGATATTGCTGTAACATACTTTGCTAACGTGAATATTGGTGAACAATATTGTTGAATCTTGGGATCCCTGACATATTGAAATTTGTATATTAGCATATACAGTATTTAAATTATTCCATGAGTCTTAATTTTTTTTCCCATTTATCTAAAAAGCAGTTGTTTTGCCAGACGGCATGTAAATAATGTGTAATTATTAAATTTTAGTAAATGATAGAACATTAGTTATAGCTTTTAATTTCTGGTCATATAATTTCCCGTCACTTTGATGAGATTGTTTTCATACTTATGAAGATTTTTTCAAACAGGGATTCTAATGAATTGCTTATAATGTAAAAAAAAAAAAAAAAAAAAAAAAAGAATTAAAGGAAAAAAAAGATTCTGGTCAAAATATATGTATTTATCATTATGATTGATTGATTGATTGACATTTATTATATAATACTATATTGATTGATATTATTGCTGTTACTAAAGTAGTTGTCTGACATTAACTTTTCCATTTTTTAATTCTGTACCTTATCATGACAAAACAATACAAGGATCACCGTTATGGCCTTTGAGTTTGCTGCAAACAGTACTAATGACATGTTGAGGCATTGGTGAATCAGACATCCCCTCACTGTATATAGTCACTGTATCAAAGACATTGAACCACATTGCCAATGCTCATACATGTTATTTTGTTAGTTCGATATGATGCTATAAATAACTCATTTTGTACAAAGTTTTAATCGCTGTAATTAATTTGCTTTTTATGGGGGATGTGTGAGGTTTGCTTTTTTCTCAGTATTGATATTCATTTTTCAACTATGCCACTGTAAAAAAAAAAAAAGAAAGAAAAGAAAAAAGAGAGACAAAGTGCGGATTAAAATATGAACAACTTGAAAACTGTCTTTTTGGTGTGACGAGGCTTGTACGTTAATACACTCAAGAGTCACGCTTTGTAATGGGAATTACAACGGTCACAATATCAGTCTGCACAACTACAGTTCTATAAAATGGAGCATATGTTGATGGGCAGTGCTGTGACCAAAGTTGCACTGTAATTGTTATTCCAAGCAACTGTTGAGTATTTCTCAGCCTTTAGTATTAATAATATATGCAAAGTGTTGGGGGATTAAAAAACCATGAAGCTCCTCAGGAAGATTGCCCGAGGCTCTCGGCTCTGCTCATGATTTGTGCATTAATACAGGGTAACAAAAGGAAGACTCGAGTCTCCCCAAATTCCTCCTCGTCTCACTGGAGCTGAGTTCGATATGCTTGAAGTGGCTTTATGAAACTACCCGCAGATGTCAACGCAGCGTGCTGCTGTTGCCCTTGTTTTAGCAAACTTGAGTGAGGAAGTAGGCTGGGTGAGGCGAGCCACTTTGTGATTTGACATTATGGTTGAGGATGTTGGGATGCAGCTCGCTTTAATTGGAAGTGAAGTAATAACACTTAAGATTAAACTTTATTGAACCCTGTGGAATTATTGAAAAAGCAAATATTAAAAGCATCTAATAGGAAAAAGACTACTGGAATAAATGCACTACATAGATGGCAAAATGTGGGAAAGAGATTGAAGCAGCGATCGAGTGGAAACAACTGTTGAGTTAAAATAGATATAGATATAAATAGATAGAGATCTTGCCTCTGTAACGGTGTGAAATATGGAGGAGGAGTATGGATCACTGACTTATAGATCGGTACAGGTATTACTAGCATTCGTTTTATCTTAATTAGTGTAAATATGGATTACTGCTGGATAAATATGTGCTCTAGATGAAGATTAGTATGCATTAAAATGCAGTCTATGCAAAATGAAATTGTAGTGTGTTTATGAAAATACCATGTATATATTAGGAACATATGGGAAAATGCAGAGAGTATTCCAAGAACATTGTGTGCACCTGTACATTGCAGCCACATTATCTTAACAAGGCCATATGTATGGACAAGAAGGGTAATGGTCTGTAGACGAGCATTATAAAGCTTTTCAGACTTACATTTGACTAAAGCAAATCTTACATTTAAAAGTAATCTGGATACTAACCCTGCCAATTTAGAAAAAGAAAAGAAAGCACCTTTTATAACCCATTATTGCTGCTTCAGTGACACCAATGAACTTTCTGAAATTTGAGGATGGATATAATGGCCTTGTGCAGATTACTGAGCTCATATCAAATATCTCGATATCCTTAAAGGGAGATCTCGTTCCAGGACACGGGGCCCAAGTCATTATGATCCTCCATTCTTCAGCTCCCATTGACCTTGAGCATAATGTTGCTTCCCAGCAGACTAATGTTGCCATTATCAACACACTGTCCGGGCCAACCATCTGCCTGCTTCGCACAACGCCTCGCTCCCCCCTCTCCTCTCGCAGAGACGGTTCCCAATGCTCACTTCATAATCATTACTACCAAAATCCCAGCCAGTTCACATAAACATCAGCCCCCACTATCACACTCCTTCGCGTTATTAAAAGCTCAGTGCTTCGTTAAGCTATGTAAATTGAGATAGACTGTCTTGAATAATGCCTGGCAGAAAATAATGCGAAGAATTCATCATAATTTAGTAATTGGATATCGAGAGGGAGAAACACTCATGTGCAATCGTAAATAGTGAGTTGGAAAATGGATTTTTCTTTTTACCCTTGAAATGTGAGAACCATACCGTGGGCAATGTAACAATCACAGCATGACCTCTGAGGAGGCCTTGTAAGTCTTACTAAACTGAAGAAACTGATCCCCACTGTACCCTGTAGGCAGGGTCCATATCAGTCCTCCAGCTCACAATAAGCTCTTATCATAGCAGAACAGACGTCGCTGACAAAAATCCTTCAGGGACGAATTGATATCTTTAAAAAAATAAATAAAATAAAAACATTATTACTCTTAAACATGCTAGGGCTGCAGCATTATTCTGATTCTACAATCTTGAACATGAATTCCTGAGCTAATAGACCTTGCAGTTGTGTTTGCAGTCCTGCACAATTAAAAATATTTGCCTTCTTTCTAGCATCTACAAGACTCTGGTAGAAAAGTTTTCTTACAGTAACTTGGATTCTTTTTTTTTTTTTTTTTTTTTCTTCATCCAACAGTTCTGCTGTAGATTAGTGACAACTGGAGGAGCCTTAGCAACACTTTGCGAAAAAGCCCTCCAACCCTGACACAAATAGTGGTCCTTCTTTTGGATTAACAGCACAGCGTTTTATACAGAAATAACAGTAATTCCACTTGTTTTCACTATCCAAGCATGTAAATTGCCTTGTGTAATTCACTGGGCGATTTGCCGAGGACGTGAAGGATAAAAGGATTTCAAAGATGGAGTGGGATTGCAAAACGAATGCAGTATGCTAAACAGAGTTGATGAGGAAATGTTTGTCCTCTAAAACATGTTTTAAATTACAGATTTAACAGGTGTTGGTGACACTGTGAAGTAACCCAGTGATTCATCTAAACCTCGAGTCAGTACTGTATTAACTGATAACAACATCCATAACATTCCCAACTGGAAAGATCCACAGTTTTTTTTTTTATTTTATTAATACTGTGTCATCTGTCATATTGCCTGCCAGGCAGAACAAATATTTTGGAAGAGTTTACTTGTAATTGTTGCTCCGCACACAAACATGAGGTGCAAAGAACAGACAGTTAAGATGAAATTTATCATTTTTCAAGATCCTCTTTTTCAATTTCAGAACTTTTGTGTTCGGAGTCTGTTATCATCGCCCCTCGAAGCCCGGGTTGCATTGTTTGTGTAAATGGGTTTTGTCTTTTGATTGACAGCTCATTCTAATAGAGAATTGGGAAGAATAATACCGGCATGTTTACAACACCTACTTTGCTACCTTGAAAAAGGAGTCATTGCAGGCAAGAAAAAAAAAAAATCATGATGATGGCAACTACAGGAACACTCAGGGAATTGTGTAAGAAAAAAAAAAAAGAAAAAAAAATCCCACAGCTAAAGATAAGATAAACATGTTCTCACTTTTAGAAATGTTCAAGCAGCACATTTTCATGTAAAGCTCATGTAGGTGGAGCCCAGCTGAGTCTTCCGTAGCCCCGTTTTGACTGATAGCTGTAACATTCACGCCTCATCTGTATCGCTGCTGAATCAGACGACTGTAGGATATTATCTTGAGATGTGTTTTGCCTAATCATATTTGATGAGATTAAACAGATCACTCACACTTCCACTTGTGACAGGGGCGAGTTGAAGTTAGAAGGAGTCAAATGATCTGGAACAAAGAACATGAGCTTGTGTATCCCCCTGGATGCATCACCATGCCATTAGTCTAGATGAATGTGTACAGTCAGATACAATTCCCTTGTTTGCTGCATGAGGGCTTCCACTTTGTGAGGCAGCGGCTCCGCTGTTTGAAACAGGCCACATGCAGGCTCGTGGATTGATGATTGAAACAGGGCTACCCACTGTATTTTAAACTCATTCATCCACACAGACTCAAGTTCTCTGTGGTGCATCTTTAAATAGCCTGCCCTGGGATTGTCTGCCTGCCATTTGATTTATTCTATATTGTATTTTTAGATCTAATTAAAACCAACTTTCCCTGTATTGTTTGGCTGAATTTTGAAATGTGCAGACCCAGGAGAGCACATAAAGGGAAGCCTTGTCTCGGTTAGTCTTTTGGGGGAAGAAAAAGCTTGTACCTGTGGCATAAGGTATGCAATAAATAGCGTGCCATCTGTTTGGATTTGAGCACTTGAGATTCTTCCAAAGAACTCACCAGAGACTTAATTAAAGTTGGAATATTAGTGAGTGGGAGACTGATGTTCCTCCAATAAAATGACATCTATAGGAAATCTTAGCATTAGTTTGATACCGGAGATTAATTTTGTCTTTACAGTGAAAAGACAGTGCTGCACTTTTATTGAAGTGTTCAGCTGTCGACGTTTTCATAACATATAATTTTTTCGGTGCTGTTATTGTATCCGTTCAATCTAAAGTTCTGTAACTTGATTTAATGGCTAATTTACATCTATCCTTGCTGGATCTGCTATATCCAGCCAATGTGAAAACACAGGAAATTACGTATGTTCACACAGGAAACATCATGTTGAAAAGTGGGAGAGACGTGCTGGTGACTGCATGGATAATTAGCCAATTAATAAATTGATAACAAGCCGCCATTTTTCAGAGAGGGGATGTGCCACTAGCTCATTATCACGTTTCACCAGGAGCAGCATTGAAAAACTTTAGTTGTCATGTTTCTAAAAGGTAAGAAGAAGGACGGGGAAAAGAATTTAAGGAATTTAACAAAAAAATGATTACGACCACATATTTCATGAACGTAACATTTTTTTTCTCCTGTGTATTCCGGGATAGGAATTTCCTCCTTTTCAGATAAGGAACACTCTCCAAAGCAAACAGAATATTAAGGTGCAAACATTGTATTGAAAGGGTTCTGACAAACTGCTGTGCCTGCAGGACGCCAGCTTTCTGGATGTGAGTGAATATCACATGTTGACATCGGCCTCATTATCATCAAGGTCTTCCTCGTCCTCCTCTAGTTGTTTTCTTTGAATCATTATGTACAGTAGTGCTATAGGACAACATCAGGTTTAATCGCCTGTGGTTTAAAATAGCATCAGTAACACAACATATGCTTCAGCACAGTGCGCTGCTGTTTGCACTGTACTTTTATTTATAGCATAGATAATCACATCACATCAATGAATTCTGTTGCAAGTGAAGCTCGCCATGCATATCACATTTTTTCTTTGATTGTCTGCATAGTGGTTTTAAGCAGAGATGATTTTAATTGAAAATACACCTATAGTTTTTTTTATAGAATATCTGTGCAGCTGAGTTTCTGGCAGACTTATTGACCCCAACAGTTAGTTTGACACGTTTCATTTAACTATGTTCCACTTACACACAGCCTAACATTCCCTCTTGTCCCTAATCACATCCAAAATAAATCTGCTCTGATCTGATTACAAGCACTTCCTAAACCCCCAAATAAATCTATATCTATATTAAAGCGCTTTGCAAAGATAAATCATACTTGAGATTTGGTCAAAGGATGACACGGCACATTGCAAGCAAATATCAAAGACCTGCTCAAGATTTATGGGTTTGGAGCCGTTAGAGAGCGCACACAAAAAGAGGGGAAGGACCAGTGGGATTGCTAAGGCTTGAATACTTCCAGAGCAGCGTGCCAGTCGTCTTTATGATGCCAGTCAGTGTGATGGTGAGCCTCAGGGATTACTCCAGACAGACAGCTCAGTAAGACAACTGATTAAATAGTAGTGAGAAGAGGGAAAATGTTTAATTCAGCCATATTTAGTATTCATAGGATGGCCAGCCATACAAGAGTTCACCTTGAGGGGTCATCAGGAGAGAAAGTCCAGAATCCCAAAGAGCTGCTAGGCCAAGTTTCCACATAGCACTTGGAAACACAACTGATTGTGTTTTTAATTGCTTTGATTATGGAGTTTACTTTGGCTGAATTGGAAATGGTAATGCAACACATAGCGAATTAACAGACTGATACGCTGTGAGAGGGGGCTCTGTTGTGCAGCTCTCGTGGCATCACGATGGATTTACCAACACAATCGATACTGAACTTATAGTGGTGGGTACAAATTAATACGTTCCACATTAATGGAATTCTCATCATGTTCAACTTTAAGCATTATTATTTAAGGCATTATGGATTATTTGATCTATTTTTGTCCATATTTTATATTTGTCAAAGAGCTGCTATCTGTGTTTCGTTGTTTTTTTCTGAAAACAATGACAATATAAATCTATTCTATTCCATTCTAGAGAAAAATTGTGCATGTGATTAGCTGCATTAGCAGGTTAGATTATATTTTACAATCATTAACTGCTTATGTTACATTTAATATATCACAGTACTAACTAATGCCCCCAAATAACTTGCAGAGTCGTGCAACTGTGCTACATCTGAGAAAGACACGGTAAGATTAATGCTTATCCAGAACCAGTCCGTACAGTTATTTTTCTATTATTTGCAACAATTGCAAAGCACAACACATTTGGTTCATGTTAGATACTGAACAATGTGGCATTATGACCCTGTGGTTTACACCTGTGTGAGGACTTTGAAGACTTCTAAGCACAAGTTTAAAAAATTCTTTGTCCTAATACTCCCAAACCCGTCTGTTCAGTGTTTGCAGCTTCGAGTAATTCAAAACAATACTATTCATATTAGCTTGGCTCTGTGTGAGAGTGCCAGCTATAGAGACATGATGAAATCCCTGTGTTGAAATACCTCACTGTGACGTTCAAAACTAATTCAATTATATGCATCACCAGTTCAATAGACCTACAGAATTGGGTTATTGTCTGAAATAATGAAAAAAAGAAAAATACCAGTAAATCATGTGTGAATGAAGTTTAATGTAAAAATGATTTCCACAAAAGGTTGCCAAAATGGGCGTAAGAATGAAGGATATAATTTCTGCAGTCATTTTTCAAGCTATTTACTCTGAATCAACTACAGAACATATTTACTATGCATCTTCAGATGTATGCATATAGTGGGGAGATAATAGCGTGAGATATCTTTACTTTAAGACTCCCTGCTTAAGATTTAGAAGCAGCATACGATCATTAAACGCTAGTTCTCAGCAAATATAAAGATGTGTAAAGAATTTATTAATGTACAATATTTCTTACTCCTCCACTGAAGACAGTTTATATCATTACAACTATATCGGACTATTTGTCATTCCTTATCTGTTTATACAGCCGCCTCGACTTCTGGTTGTCCACAGGAGGAGTTGTAGTTTTTAATAAATACATTATTCTAGAACTGCATCTGCTAACTTTTAGGCCTACATTATAGTGTGATGTAAACCACTTATTTAATGTTTGAACACTGCTTATGAATGCTAAATAGTTGGACTTGAAGACATAACATGTCATATTTCTGTAGACTTATATATATTTTGTTGAGTTGTGTACTTATATCCAACAGTCTTCGAATTTTATTCAAGGTAATGCTGCGTTCTATTTGGACACCTGTTGCTATAACTTCCTGGAGAGAATTAGAAAGTGAGGAAGGAAGTCGTGACTAAAGGTAATGCGAATAAACTTTAAAACACTACCTCGTCTGTGAACATGCTGTAGATAGATTTTCATTAGCAAGAAGTTAGATTGAAACTCCCATGATCCCGTGCTACTTACTTCTTTTGTATTATTTTGATTGGGAGACCCCCAGTGGCTGAAATTTCACACAGAGCATTTTTAAATAAGTTTTATCGATTTGCTGTCAAGTCAAGCAGGCCGAACAACTAATAAGGTTACAAAACAGAACATTGGAAACTTCGAGCCTGACTCATGCAGACTTCATCTATGGCTGCTGTCAATCAGAACAAATCACCATGCATCACGCACTGCTCCTGAGGAAGTGATATTCCAAAAATGTACAGTATTTTTTTTTATACACTGTACAGGCTGGCTCATGAGATCAAGGCTACATTTTTGAGTTTTGATCAATAGCTCATTGCATCAAACATGGGATGTGAATGCATCGGTGGAAAGTCAATATGGATGATGAGGACGAGGAGATCCAAGAAATGTTGTTGGTGGGCAAAAGTCTCCTGATTGTTTCAGAGGCTGAAATGTTTGTTCCACTCCCTCCTTTATTCAGCTCCACAATATAACCCCAGTGGAGTACAAGTATGCAATGGTCTCACCAACAATGACTAAAAAGCCATTTAGGGAAGGTCCTGTTCCCCGCTTTCATCTGATGTAAAAATATTAATATGTCACGGAGCAATGAAACGCTGTGAGGCAGGTAAGTGGGGAAAAATGAACATCACAATTGCCCCAACCTTCACCACCTGCGCAACCTTGTCTCTGCAGTTTTGCGATAATGATGTTAGAGTCGCAGAGACCCCTGATCAGATGAAACAGGAAAGCACCCCAGAGATCTCCAGATACTCCGAGCAGAACCTTGATCTGCCGAGCCGTTTCATTTACATGGAGTCCAAAGTAGTATTCAGGTAGACGGGATGATCATCATACAATTAGTGGCTCGCTCTCTTTTTTGCTCAAGGGTAAATTTATTCATGACATTATTTTTTTCCTAGATTGTATTAATTTTTGTAATCTTATGGGAGGGGCTCTTCATTTTAGATTTTAGCTGTAGCGCTGTGAATCCT